>CANSNZ010001472.1:327500-570000 GCA_947646795.1 Beta lomatogona
AACTCACGAATTAAAGAGTTGCTTTAGATTACTTGCTTGGCTTCACTCACTAAGAAATTTAATCTAGGAAAAAATGATATGAATAATCCCAACATGAATCTGTGTTCTCAAAATAATCCCAACTTTTGATTATTCCAGAATAATCCCAACTTCTGAGGGGACCTAAAATAAGCTAAACTCTAACTTTTCTTGCTTACATTAATCCATTTTAGGTCTCACTAGTAGAATAATTGCTTATTGTTGCGGTCATTAAGTGGCCTATTGCGGCGGTTTTGGCCGCGCAGCAATTAAAGACACAGTAATAGGTAATTAACCTATTGCTGAGGTTTTTGACCGCAACAATAGGACAAGATATTGCTGCGGTTCCTGGCCAAAACCGCAGCAATATGTTACACCTATTACTGCGGTTGTAGCCCAAAACCGCAACAATATGTACTGGTATAAGTAAAAATTTTTTTTTTTTTTTGCTCTTTTCCATCAAATTTTAAAGAAAATAATATCACAAAAAAAAAATGTCATCTTGTGGTCTTGCAAGTCTGCTACCCCCAAGTTCATTGTAGCAAGGAAGAATAAGGTTTTATTGGCCAAAATAATATCACCAAATATTATCAAACTAACATCACCAAAATATTATAAAAAATAATGTAAATTAATCGACAACTTATAATAAAATAAAATAAAAAACTAAAAGACGAAAAAATAAAATCTGGAATTAAATGAAATAACAAAAAAAAATTCCAGATCTGTTGAAATTACATGAAAATTAAAAAAAAAGAAAAAAAAGATTTGCAAAAAAAAACTGGAAAATGAAATTACACAAAAAAAAACTAACAAATTAAACTTAAAACGAAAAAACAAAATCTTGAACTAAACTTAAAAATCTAGACGAAGAACTTGAACGAAGCTCGAATGAAGCCGGCGAGTGAAGAGAAATTGTAACAAATCTTAACCGAAGTCGGCGAGTGAGACGCGTGCAACGGCGAGTGAAACGCGAGGGATGGCGAATGGCGATATGAGTCGAGGATGCGTTCATCGTGAGTCGAGGATGGTACTTCTTGCGGTCGAGGATGGCGATCTGAACATTCGAGGATGGCGAGTCGAGGATGAAGAAGAACGGCGAAGGCGACACACATCGAACGGGCGATGAAGAACGACGAAGGCTCGAGGAGAGGGAAGGAGATTTGAAGGAGGAGAGAGAAAGGAGAGAAAACTAGTTGAAATGAAGAAGGTTGAAATGCGAGTGTCCCCCAAGCCCTAGCGTCTCTTATATGAAATAAATGGGGATATTGCTCGCTTCTGAAAAACCGCAAAGAATATATTAAAATATTATTTTTTTAATTTTATTTTAATATATTCTCTGCGGTTTCGCCAAAAACCGCAAAGCAATATGTCTGGTAAAAAAGTCAACTTTTTTTCAAAAATTTCCCGTTGAAACTATATTGCTGCGGTTTTTGGCCGAAACCGCAGCAATATCTTTATTTTATATTTTACTTTTTCTTTTTACGTGATATATTGCTGCGTATGGGTAAAACCGCAGCAATACCGCCGCAGCAATAAGCAATTATTCTACTAGTGTCTATAATATATATAGAAAATTAATAGTTCGGATTATTTAAGAAGGTACCCCCCAAAAGTTAGGATTATTCTAAAATAAACCAAAGTTGGGATTATTTTGAGAAGACTGGTGAAAATTGAGATTATTCATGTCAATTTTTCCTTTAACCTACTTGAATTACAGTTTCAGTCACCCACAATCAAGGTTCTTAAAGTTTGATTCACTATCAAAATTTAAAGGCACATTTCTGGGAAAACCATCCAAAAACACACTTTTATTTTAATTAATTCTCTTATGTTTTATTCAATATTCAACCAGGTATATATAGCTTAGTAACTGATTATAGACCAGCTAAAAAGATAAGATCATTAATCCTATATCAATCCTAATCCTAACCGTGTAATAGTTAGTATTTGAAAAATATTGCTAATCTGTAATAATTTTTTTTGAATATATTATCTACAAAAATGTTAGATTAAAATATATAGTAGAACTAAATTATATATATAAGTTATAAATCTATAAAACTGGTCCGGACCAAAATCCAAAACTTTAATAACCTAGGACCTAAGGCCGATCAAGTTTTTCAGTTTCAACATGAACACCTAATTAGTACCCCAATTTGTATTTTAGCCTTTAGGCCTCCATAATCTGATTAACGGCGCTCGAGAAAACGCATACTAGGCGGAAGACATAAGTCATAAATGGTAGTAAAAAGGAATTTATCAATAAAAAAAACATATAATTGGGGTTTAGGTTTTAAGAGCAGTATTTCTCTTCTCTCGGGTTTTCTTTTTCTTCTCGTGACTTCTACTATCTTAAGTCTTAAGTTATGACTTGAACTAAATGTAGACTTGTGAATAAACTAAGCTAGTTATACACTATGTATTTGTTAACTTTTTTCTTTATCTGGATTTTTATCTCTTACTCTGTACTTTTTTAATACTTTATTTGTATTCTTATGTTGCATGGGTGTCTCCACGCGTCCAAGAAGCATCAACAACGTATTCATACTCTGTACTTTTTTAATGCTTTATTTGTATTCTTATGTTGCATGGGTGTGTCCACGCGTCAAAGAAGCATAACCAACGTATTCATCAACCTTAACTTCAACCTTGCACCAGATTTTGTTGACTTAAACCTTGTCTCTGTTATTGATATGAATGCCAATGTGTCATTGGTCACAATTTGAGTCTTACGTACATATTCAAACAAACTAATTACATAAATCTTGATGTGTAAAGACAAGGATAAATCCTAACTCTAAACAACGTTCACTCGCTTCTATAGAATTTAGGATGCTTAACTCGTTTATTCTGGTTTCACTCGCAAAAACTCACGAATCAATTTAATCCATTTCAGTTTCAGTCACTCAAAATCAAGGTTCTTGAAGTTTGATTCGTTATCAAAATTCAAAGGCACAACTGGAAAAACGTCCAAAAACACACTTTAATTTAATCAATTCACTTGTGTTTTAATCAATATTCAGCCAACTATATAAAAAGCTTAATAATCGAGTACAAACCGGCTCTAAAGATAAGATGATTAATGCTAATCCTAATTGTGTAATAATTCGTATTTGAAAAATATAGCTAATATGCAATAATTATTTTTGGACATATTACCTACAAAAAATTAGATTAAAATATATAGTAAAATTAAATTATATATATAAGTTACTTTAAAAGAAAAAACAATACAACTGGTCCAGACCAAAATCGGAAACTTTAAAAACCTAGGACCGAAGACCGATCAAGTTTTTCGGTTTGAACCAGAAGATCAACACCTTGATTAGGGCCCCAATTTCTATATTCGCTCTTAGGCCTGCAAAATCAAATAAACAATGTTGCTCAGTAACCAAATATTCCACGCCGGTTGGTGAGGAAAAGTGAGCTGAGTGGAAAGGAGATTGAGTGTCAAATATCTCGGCTCTGTATCTTCCTATACCCACGAGATAGCTTCGATTCGAAGCTAATATACAAATCAAGTCATACAAGTAATTTTATTAAAAATTATCTCACAATCCTCGGTGGAAACTTTAGTAGCAAAACTGTAAAATGTGATTAAGATTTCAAAGCTTGCCCTTTCTTATTATGCCATCACAATATATAGTAAAATGTTTTAGGAAACCTAATATGATTACAATTCTATCTTTGGAAAATATCCCTGATTGTCTCACACCCTCCCTCAAGTTGGAGCATGGGGAGGTTCCACAGTGCCCAACTTGAACAAAAGAAAGTCAAACCGAGGCTTTCCTAGAGCCTTAGTGAAAATATCCGCCAAATGATAATTAGTGGACATATAAGATGGAGAAGTAGGAGCTTAAGTGATGGCATCACACACATAATGACAATAAACTTCTATTTTGTTTTGTGCATTCATGAACTACAGGATTATGTGCTTAATGAAGTGCAGACTGACTGTGACAAAACAAGGGAATAGATTTGGGATGATGAACGCCCAAACTCAAAAGAAGACCCTTTAACCACTTCAGCTCACATGTAATAGCAGCCATGGAGCGATATTTTGCCTCGGCGGATGAACGAGAAACTATATGTTGTTTTTTGGTCTTCCAAGAGATAGGTGTAAGAATAAAAAATAGCACCGCAAGTGCATGGTGTACGATAGAGTACAACTAGCAAATACGGGTCGAACCCACAAGGATGTTGATATAAAATCGTATTACTTACTCGATTATATTATGCCAATAAATTGAATAATTATTACACTAAGACTGAAAATTATCACTAATAATAAGAATCTCTAATGCTCACCCTACCACTGAAGAATTGAATATAGAAAATAGCAGCCAAACTTACTCAAATGATAAGAAGTATACCACTAATCAAATATTCAACTACTATAAAGTGTAAATTAAACAAAGAAATAATTAATGAAGTAAATGCACTAAAGTTGACAATAAGCAATACTCTATATACTATATGAATTTGTTAAAACACTAGTATGTAGTTGTCGGACAATGTCGAAATTAGACGCCAAGGATCAAATTGCAAGTTAAATCTCATTACAAATTATCTCTACTAACAAAAGACAAATCATTAGAATGCAAAATTAAATTCATAGACGCAAAACAAGAACACTTGCAATCGAATTGAAAATTATCACAAATAAACTAAACTAGATCTATTTAATTTTGAACAATGAAATAAAAATAAAAATTGAGAATTTAACTAGGTAAAAGGAACAATAATACCAGTAGTCTTGCAACTGAATTGATTAACAAAGAACAAATGCAAACCAGAAATAGTGTATTCCGCTGTTGTCACCGGTTGCTAGACAAACGACCCATCAACTGAAACGTAAACCTAAAACTATTGTGTGTATGTGAATTGTTCTCTGGTTGAATGGAAAATAAGGAGATTTATATCCTAACTAATGATAGGATATCAAAGGAAATAAAGAGAAATTCCAATATATGCTTGATTTTTCATATCTTTTATATTTTTGCTTGTAGAGAAGTGTAACCCTTGAGTGCTATCCTTCAGCTTGCTCAGTATTTTTGACTTTTGTAAATGAGTGGGCTTGAGCTCTTATTTGCTTGTATCTTTGACTTGGGTTGCTTCTTATTTGGGCTTGTACTCACTTTTCCCGAACCAAACACCTATCATAAAATAAAACACTAATTAAGCTCAATAGGTGATAAATAACTAGAAGGAGTAAATACACAATTATAAAAGTCATACTAAAAACCCATATATAATATAAAATATATTCAAATAACTAAAATATAGGGGTAAAAATATGCAATATAATGAACGAATCCAACTCCCCCACACTTAGTCTCTGGTCGACCTCGAGCAAAATAATATTATTAGACCAAGTGCATCATAAAAATAACACATTAGTTAACCACCAAACCTCAAAAGAGACTAAACTAATAAGTATGACAATAGACTAAAATATTTTAATTGTTTCAAAGAAACATTAACCTGTAAGTCATGAAAAGCATTATAATGTTAGGTTAGCAAGCTAGGAACACAATAGAACATTTATACTCCAACAATGTTGAAAATGAAATAGTTTGATCTCATAAGTAGTTTAGGTGCTCAAGTGCAAGTGTATTGACATTCGAAAACGAGGTACTTTAGTCGGACTTGATTATTGTTCCAGTTGATTCTCCCTTACTTTCCTGTACATTAGCACCTAGTGCCCGTAGAAAGATCGTTCCTTTTCATATGACATTGCACTTGCCACTCATTGGTCTCAAAGGAGTACTCGATACTTTGCTTTTTGCTTTGCTTTTTAGGTATTTTAATTTGCTTTTCCAAGTTCTTTTATTTCAAGAACTGATTAATATCACTCTATTTTTACAATGGTTTAACATCTCACCTTTAGGGATTACTAATCCACTATGATTTTTTTTTTCAAACCACTATTCTCTCATTTCTTTAACAAAGTCAAGTAATTCTCCAGTAACCAAGAGCAGTGAAAAAGTCACCAATGAAAGTAAGAGATACTAGTTAAGTAGATTAAAGTATAAAAGTCTTTCCTCCACACCCCGCATCTAAACCAATAAAGATAGTGTGCTAGATTACATATAAGCATAGCATTATTAAGGTGCATTTAGGAGTTGCCAGAGATAAAGTCTTGAGGTTCATAACTTCAAAAAACTTTTTTTTCTTTAGATCGATATTTTAAGGAAACATAATTTGAGAAAATTTTTGTTAGGTTAGAGTCTACCATAAACTATCTTACTAGCTAGTCCTTAAAAAAATGTGGAGAGGTGGCTATGCCTATATGCACTCATATTTCTAATGGATATATTTTTATGAAATTGCAGCACACTAGTAACAAAAGACAGCAGCCGCAAGTAGCCATAAACAAGTTAAATGAAGCTTAAACAAAGTCATAAACTAGTCTATTTTGCAGAAATTTCGGCAGCATCTCCCCATAAAAGTGACTAATCCAAATTTTAAAATAACATGTAAATCATGTATATAATTTCCAACTAACATAACCAGCATAGCCCAAGATAATCCCGGCTAATATTGGCACAAACCGAGCAAAGATTTCTATCTTCCAAGCATAACCAGTCATAGTAAGCATTTTAAAAATTTGTAACTTCCCCACATTTATTTCTTACACTGGCCTCAATGTAAAGTTAGTGTAGAGATAAAAAAAAAAAAAACAGAAAAATGGAAATACACGAAGTAGTCATAGACTTATTTTATTGTAGTAAAACAAAATAAACTAAAGAAACTAAAAGCATAGAACGAATTTATACGGGTTGGGTGCTAAGGTACATCCAAGCAGCTTGCATATGCTCTATTAATCATCATACTCGGGTTCGTAGAGTAGCGAGCACTCTACATTTTCTTCCATGTTCTCTTCGGCAACTCAAGATATTGTTTAAGCCTTTCTCCATTCACCTTGAAATGCGACCCTCCATTAGGATTCTCGATCTCTACTGCACCATGAGGAAATACATGAGAAATAATATATGGACCATTCCAGCGAGATCGTAACATACCTGGGAAAAGATGTAGCTTGGAGTCGTATAACATAACTTTTTGACCTGCATCAAAGTCTTTTCTCCGAATATGCTTATCATGAATTAGTTTCGCTCTTTCCTTGTGTAATCGAGAGCTCTCATAAGCTTAAGGTCAAATGTCTTCTAACTCATTTATTTGTAACTTTCTCACACCACCAGCAGCATCTAAATCGCGTGTTAAGCATTTAATAGCCCATAACGCGCCTTGTTCTAACTCTACGGGCAAGTGGCAAGCTTTACCATACACTACTCTATAAGGAGACATACCTAAATGGAGTCTTATAAGCTGTGCTATATGCCCACAATGCATCAATAAGTTTATCAGACCAATCTTTCCGATTTTTATGTACTGTTTTCTCTAAAATCTGCTTAATTTGCCTATTTGAAACCTCAACTTGACCGCTAGTTTTAGGGCGATATGGAGTAGCTAGTCTATGAATAATAGATGAACAATAGAATGTTTTTTCAATAGTGCCTCAAAACTATGATTCGTAAAGTGAGTACCGCGATCACTAATTATAGCTCTAGGCATACCAAATCTAGCAAAAATATTTTCCCTAAGGAATCTCACGACCACTTGGCTCCCATCACTCCTAGTAGCTATAGCCTCTACCCATTTTGATACATAATCTAGAACAAGAAAGTTGTACTCATTACCAAAAGAAGTGGGAAAGGGGACCATAAAGTCTATACCCCAAATATCAAACACTTCGACAACAATAATTGGAGTTAAAGGCATCATATCTCTTCTAGTAATCTTTCCTAATTGTTGACACCTAGAACATTTTTTACAATAAACATGAGCATCTTTAAATAAAGCAGGCCAATATAGACCCGATTGAAGAATTTTAGCCGCTATTTTCTTACCACTGAAATGTCCCCCACAAGCTTGATCATTCCAAAAAGAAAGAATATTCTTAATTTTCGAATTGGGGACACATCTCCTAATAATCTGATTAGGGAAATATTTAAATAAATAGGGGCCATCCCAAATAAAATACTTCACATATGACAGAAAAGCGAGATTTATCATGCTTATTCCAATGGGCTGGCAACTCTCTAGTCAATAAATAATTAACTATGTCGGCATACCATGCTTCAGCTTGCACCATAAAAAGTTGCTCATCAGGAAAACACTCAGAAATAGAAGACTCACTTTGCTTGACAAGTATACGAGACAAATGATCTGCTACGGGGTTTTCAGAACCTTTCCTATCCTTAATTTCACAATCAAATTCTTGTAAAAGCAATATCCACCTAAGTAGTATAGGCTTGGCATCTTTTTTATTCAGGATATATCTTATGGCAGCGTGATCACTATAGACAATAACATGAGAACCATTTAAATATGGTCTAACCTTTTCAAAAGCAAAGACAATAGCAAGAAACTCTTTTCCAGTCACTGTTCTAACACAACTCCTACTGCATAATCAGATTCATAATATATTATTAAGTTGTGCTTCATTTAAGGTGTGACTAGCATAATATATTACATGAGGTTTCTTATCAACTCGCTGTCCTAACACAACTCCTATTGCATAATCAGATGCATCACACATAAGTTCAATGGGTTCACCCCAAATAGGAGGATGAAGAATAGGAGCAGAAGTTAATGCACTTTTCAGCTTGTTAAAAGCTTCTAGACATTCAACAGAAAAATTAAAAGGAACATCCTTAGCTAGTAATTGAGACAAGGGCTTAGCAATCATACTAAAATCTTGTATAAACCGTCTATAAAACCCCTGCATGGCCTAAGAATGACCGAACATCTTTGACAGAAGAGGGAGGCAACAAGTTGGAAATCAAATCAATCTTGGCTTATCAACTTCTATACCATCATTTGACACAATATGCCCAAGCACTATGCCTTTCTTTACCATAAAATGGCATTTCTCCCAGTTTAGAACTAAATTTTTCTCAATACATCTTTCTAAGACCTTAGATAAATTAGCTAAGCAATTTTCAAATGAATTACCAAACACAGAAATATCATCCATGAATATTTAAATACATTGTGTTGAGTCATGTAATGTTTTGATGATTGCAAGCAAATGATGATTATCTAACTAACATGTCTGTTTGAGATGTGCATATTATAGTAACATAAAACAAATCATGGAAGGTTGAATATATCACATCATGAAAGACTTCCAACAAGTGAAGTTATTAACGAGTTCCTAAAAGGAACACAAACAGAGCGGTTCCTAGGTACATCCTAAGAGGAACATTAAATATGAAGTTCCGAGCGGTTCCCGAGTGGGAGCAGCAAGATGACGTTTCGAGTTGAAACAAGAAGTTCCTAAGCGAGAACTATGAGTGCGAAGTTCCTTAAAAAAACTAGCACATCGAATGAAGTTCCAGAGGTGGAGTTATTAGCATGCGATTCTTGAGTTGGAGCAGCATGGAGCATGAAGGCATAAAATATGAGCTTATTTTCTAGGATTCATGTAAGTATGTGGAAATGTGAAAGGTTATGGAATAAGGTCAAAAGGAACTCGTGAAACTTAGAGCCAAAAGTATTTAAGAGTCAATAAGTCAGATGCATATAAAAAGCCTAGATTTATATTACGTATAATGAGTTTTTGTGAATGCTGGAACTTGTAGACGCAAGTTCCTGTATGAACTGGAACTCATGTATCCAGTCTTTGGAACACTAATTGGGAACACACCTAGAAACAATATTAGGAACAACAAAGTAATTCTATAAACTGAACGTGTAGTCTGATAGTTTAACAAATCGGTTTTTTTTTTTTGTTTCTTAGGCCCTATTCTTTTGAACTTATTTTGGCTAAGCTAAAATTTAATTAACCGAACCGAACCGAAATTAACCGAACCGAAATTAAATTTACCGAATCGAACTGGAATTAACCGAATTGAAATGAAATTAAATTAACTGAACTAAAATTAACTGAACTGAACTGAAATGAAAGAAACTAAACTAAATTGTATATTTAATTTTCTAAAATAATAATTATGGATAATAATTAATAAGTATTAAAATAATATTATCAATACTTATTAATTAATTAATAATAATAATAATAATAATAATAATAATAAAAATAATAATAATAACAATAATAATAATAATAATAATAATAATAATAATATTAATAAAAATAATAATAATAATGATAATAATAATAATAATAATGATAATAATAATAATACTCATAATAATAATAATAATAATAATAATAATAATAATAATAATAATAATAATAATAATAATAATAATAATAATAATACTCATAATAATAATAGTAATAATAATAATAATAATAATAATAATAATAATAATAATAATAATAATAATAATAATAATAATTATAATAATAACAATAATAAAAATAATAATAATAATACTAATATTAATATTAATAATAATGTTAATATTAATAACAATAATAATATCAATAATATTAATAATAATAATAATAATAATAAAAATAATCATAATAATAAGATTAATATTAATATTAATATTAATAATTATATTAATATTAATAAAAATAATAATATTAATAATAATAGTAGTCATAATAATAATACTAAATATAATGGTAATAATAATACTAATACTAATACTAATACTAATAATAATAATAATAATAATAATAATAATAATAATAATAATAATAATAATAATAATAATAATAATAATAATAATAATAATAATAATAATAATAATAATAATAATAATTGTTGTAGCCTAAATAAATCAACGGCTCCCCAGGAGACACGTGGAATCATCAAGAGCGTCACGTGTCCCCTCTAAAGGAGTAAAAAAGGGCTTAAACTCTGAATTTTACTGAGAGAAGAGTAAAAGCCACCTTTTGGCCTGAAAGAATATTCAGGGCCCAAACCCCAAAAAACGGCGGCATATGATTGGTTGATGTTTATCACCTAATCATTGCCTGTCACGTGTCAAGCTCTGATTGCCTAGCCAATCAGGTGCCCTTAAATTAGGGTGACCTCAAAAGGCAACAATAAGATCCCAAACACTATAAATACTCCCCTTGAAATCAAGAAATCGGGAGAAAGGGAATTCATTGAACATTGTGCCCTTACTCTGGAGAAATTCTCTCTCACTTTCTCTCTATCTCTACTTTTCCTTTTCACTCCTGATGCCTGACTTAAGCTTTGGAGGGGGACCCACCACCCAGACCTATAGGGTGGGTCCCTTTTTTGCAGGTTTGGAACGAAGCTCAGGTTTGGGATTCCAGATTCGGACATCGTTGCACAAGTCTCCAAAGAAGAACATCATTGAGGGATAATAGTTTACTTGACAGCCAAGGAGACTAAACATTTGGCGCCGTCTGTGGGGAGACGCAACGATGACTGATTGTCAATCATCCAATGTAGCTAGAAATCAAAGTTTTCATATTAGAGTTGAATATACCGTAGATCACGAAAGACCACCTCGAGGGAGGGATAAACCTCCGTCCATTGTCAATGTTCCTTGTCAGAGGAACTTGAGAGATATTGTGTGCTCTATGGTGTCATCCAAGAAAATCTAAAACGTCCAGTGATTACGGCTCACTTGGAGAACGTCCTTAATGACTTTTAGACTAAGATGGTAGCAGTCGTCCAGGAACAGATCAAGAACAACATGCTATTTTTCCAAGTCAATCCAGATCCAACAGCTAACAATCCAGCTCCTCTTAGAGGGAGTTCCCAAGAGAATCGTCCAGCTCCAAGTCGACCCGTTCATCAAGAACCATCAAGGAGAATAGCTAGAGAAAGACAGCCAGAAGTCAGTGAGCAGCGAAGGAAGATGGAAAGGAACTTGGTGGTAAGGACCCAGGAAAATGTTCGTCCAAATGGGCACCGAATGGAAACAGATGCCAGGGAGTACCTAGAGGCAAAGAACGCTGCTGCATTACACAGTCGACCACAGGGTCTACACCGTATTTGAGAGATCCACCTTTGAGGTTACCATCCTGAACAGAAGGAAGATGTCTTGGGCCTTCTCTTGTTCGTCCAAGACAAGAGAAAACGGTGGTGCACCCAATGGTTTATAGGCGTCCTACCCCTGCAAACATTTCATCCAATCCCGTATGTATTGAAGGAGTATCGTAAGGAGTTCATACCCATTGAGGGACATTTGGGAGCCCTCCAGATCAACTGGCCAACCCCATTCTCGGCCTGGATCATGGAAGCGCCCCCTTTCCCAAAGGTAAAACTCCCTACCATAGAACCTTTTGTTGGAACATCCGATCTAGACGATCACCTATCCGTCGATAAGCATCAGATGCATGTCCAAGCAGTAGATGATGCTACTTGGTGGAAGAACTTCTCGGCTACTCTGAAGGGAGTAGCTCTTAAGTGGTTTAACAATCTCCCCCCTAATTCAGTCAACAATTTTACCGAACTCAGTTATCTATTCACTAGTCAATTTGTTGCCAATCGGCACTAGCAGAAAACAAGCATGCACTTGGGCAAGGTCGTCCAAGGACCAAAAGAAGCTCTTAGAAGTTTTGTTAAGAGATTCAATCAAGAAGCCCTGCAGATTATGGCTGAGACTTGGGCTATAACCTCTACAACCACTTCATCAAGGCGGGGAAAGAGGAAAGAATCTAAATGTTCGGTTGACCCCATAGAGGTTAGCAAAGATAAATAATCTATCCTTATGGAGATAAAGGATCAATATGAGCTCAAGGGCTCCGGCTGAAATGAAGACCCCTTACAAGATTAGAGACAAGAGCAAGTACTGCCATTTTCACAAGGATTGTGGTCATGAGACTAATGAATGTAAACACCTTAAGAGGGCATTAGAGGATTTAGCTCGAAAAGGAAAGATGAACTCATACTTACCCCAAGGGGGAAAGAAGTTTAAGAAGAGATATGATCGTCAGAGCAAGAAAAAGGAAAGTGAGAGCACTGACGAAGATGTTGTTCTTGTCATCTCAGGAGGATTTACAGCTGGAAGACCAACCAACAGGGGGCACAAAAACTATCTTAGGGAACTAGGCCAAATTTTGTTGACTGATCAGGCAAAGGCCGAGCCCTTTCCCAAGGTAGTAGTCAGTGAACAAGATCGGGGGAAGCTGAGAACCCCTCATGATGACCCCTTGGTTGTGGAGATGAAGATAGCAAACTTGAGAGTAAGAAGGATTCTAATTGACACCGGAAGCTCGACGGACATCATTAGTGCAGATTGCTTATTTTGATTGAAGTTTGATGAGAAGAATTTAGTTCCCGTCCACCATCCAATCATTGGGTTTGGGGGAGGAATTATTCACCCTATGGGGACAGTTACTTTGCCCGTCCGAGTTGGATAGAAGGATGCCTCCCGGACTCTGTTCATCAAGTTCTTGGTTGTCCAAGACTTGACAGCTTATAATGTCATTCTTGGACGGCCAACCCTGAATCATGTTAAGGATGTGATAGTAACTCACTTGATGCGCATGAAGTTTGAATGTGACGGTGGTCAAATTGGCTCCTTGTATGGAGACCAGCAGTCGGCTAGGGAATGTTACCGGAGAAGGGAAAGCAGCCAAAATTATAAAAGACCAAGTGGCCTCTCTGAGAATGACAATTGAAAGTCCTCAGATGCAGGTTGCTCCCTCAAAGAAAACGTCCGAAAACCTTCCCAACTAAAAAAGAAAGTATATGCCCATCAAGGTAGAGCCACCCTCATCCGGAGAAGTGATGGCCATTATGGGTGTGGCGCTTGAACGTTCCGGAACTTGTGGAGGCCCCATAAGATATTTGTTTGGATGAAGCCAGTCCAGAAAGAACCTTGAAGATTGGATCTTCTCTCTCCCTTGAGTTGAGGGGTATTTTGATGAGCTTGCTCAAAGAATTTCAAGATGTGTTTGCCTACTATTTTGAAGAAATGCCTGGAATTGATCCAGAGATAGCCGTCCACCGGCTAAATGTTGATCCAGGCTTAAAACCTGTTCATCAAAAGAAAAGACACTTTGGACCGGCCAGAAACCAGGCGGTCGACCAAGAAGTTCAAAAGTTGTTGGAATCCCGGTTTATCAGAGAGACTTACTATCCAGACTGGATAGCTAATGTGGTCATGGTACCAAAGCCCAATGGCACATGGAGAATGTGCGTGGACTACACTAATCTTTACAAGGCATGTCCTAAGGACAGTTTCCCTTTGCCTAAGTTGGATCGGCTGGTAAATTCCACGGCTGGCCGTGCCTTGTTGAGCTTCATGGACGCTTATTCAGGATTTCATCAAATACCCATGTGGTCGGAGGACCATCCTTCATTCAGGAGAAAGGGCTATATGGCTGGCTGAGGATGCCTTTTGGCCTCAGGAATGCTCCAACCACTTTCCAAAGACTGATCAACACGATCTTCTAGCCACAACTGGGAAGAAACATGGAGGCATACATAGATGACATGATCGTAAAGAGTCAGCATTTCTTGTCTAAGTCTGACAGGATGCCTAGCTGCCCTTGGACGTT
Source organism: Beta lomatogona (assembly GCA_947646795.1). Lineage (NCBI taxonomy): Eukaryota > Viridiplantae > Streptophyta > Magnoliopsida > Caryophyllales > Amaranthaceae > Beta > Beta lomatogona. The sequence goes on from CANSNZ010001472.1 coordinate 341,995, forward strand.
TCTTGTCTAAGTCGGGAGACAAGTGTCATCATTTTTTCACTACTATCAAGAAGAAAGCTAAGTTTGAATGGACAATAGAAGTTGAACAAGCACTTCAGCAAGTCAAAGACCACCTTCGTCAGTTACCTAGGTTGGTCAGTCCAGCCAAGGGGGAAAAACTTATTGTATACTTGGCCGTGTCTCCTCAGGCCGTGAGTACTATTCTACTGGCTGAAAGAGAGTCAGTGCAAATCCCAATATACTTTGTAAGTCATGTGCTCAAGGACGCGGAATGTAGGTACACACCGGTCGAGAAGTTTGGGTTAGCACTCGTCATGGGCAGCAGGAAATTGAGGCCTTATTTCTTGTCTCACAGTATACTTGTCTATACTGACCAACCTCTGAAGCAAGTTCTACAAAAGATAGAAGCAGCTGGATGGATGCTGAAGTGGGCTGTTGAACGAAACATGTTTGACATATCTTTTGAATCAAGGAAATCTATTAAGGGGCAAGCCTTATCAGATTTTATAGTTGAGCTCACTCGGTCAACTATAGAACCGATATATGATCCGGCCGAAGGAAGGAAGCACTGGACGCTCATGGTAGATGGATCATCCACTATCACTGGATGTGGGGCAGGAATCATTTGTCAATCTTCAGAAGGAGATAAATTTGAATACGCACTAAGGTTCCAATTCCAAGCGTCCAATAACGAAGCTGAGTATGAAGCACTCCTAGCCAGGATCAAGATGTGTAAAGCAGCTGGGCTTTAGAGATTGAGGCCAAATCGAACTCTCTCTTAGTCGTCAGTCAAGTCAATGGAGATTTTGAATGCAAAGAAGCATCAATGAGCAAATATAAGCGTCTGATCAAGGATGAGATTGAGCGTTTAAAGCGATTTGTTCTCGACCAAGTACCAAGGTCAGAAAATCATCAAGCTGATGCTCTCTCAAAATTGGCCAGTTCAGCAGATTGTGATGCACCAAGAACTATTTTCTGGGAAGTTAAGACGAAAAAGAGTATAGAGCAAGAGAAAGTCATGTTTCTTAGCCGAGGGGCAGTTTGGATGGAGCCCATTATAGAATTCAAGAAGACAGGACGACTACCTTCAGACCCTGTAGAGGCTAAATACGTAAAAGCCCGAGACAAGTGGTTTGAGTTGTGGGATGAAACACTCTACAAGAAGTCATTCAATCGTCCTCTTCTCAAGTATATCACCAGGGAAGATGGACTAGAAGTGTTGAAGGAACTCCCTAAAGGAGCTTATGCATCTCATATTGAGGGAAGAGCTTTGGGAGAAAAGGCTTTAAGGATTAGGTATTACTGGCCTACCTTAAAAGAAGATGCTCTCGCTTATGTAAAAAAGTGTGACAGTTGTCAGAAACATGGAAATTTGCATCAAAAGCCATCCAATTACTTAACTCCTATCTTGTTCCCACTTCCTTTTACCAAATGGGGCATGGATATTTTGGGACCTTTCCCTCTGGCCGCTGGGCAGAAGAAGTTTGTGATCGTAGCTGTGGACTACTTCACTAAACGGATAGAAGCTGAAGCAATGCGGGGTATAACACTATAACCCGGTTTGGCATGCCACAGTCCATTGTATTTGACAATGGTCCACAGTTTGAAACACCTAAGCTAAATGATTGGTTGGCAGAAAGGGAAGTCAAAGCTCATTTTGCTGCAGTCGCCCATCCACAGGCCAATGGGCAAGTAGAGTCGTTCAACAAAATCCTATCAAATGGCATCAAAAGAAAGCTGGACAATGCCAAGGGATTATGGGTTGAAGAACTACAACTGGTGTTATGGTCTATCAGAACCACGGCAAAAAACTCTACAGGAGAGACACCCTTCATGCCGGTTTATGGTACTGAAGTCGTCTTGCCTATTGAGATTGAAGAACCCACCCTGAGAGTCATGATGTACACAGAAGAAGCCAATTGGGCTGCTTTGCGCACGACCTTGGACTAAGTACTAGAGGCCAGGGGCAATGCACTATTAAGAATGCAATTGTACAAGCTGCAAATGGCTCGGGACTTTAACAAGAGAGTCGCTAGACAACCACTCAAGGTAGGGGATTTGGTTCTGAGGAAGATGGAAGTTGTTGGACGAGCTAAGGAGTTGGGTAAACTGACCCCAAGTTGGGAAGGACCCTATCTGATAGTCCAGGAAGTGCGTAGCAGAACTTTTCGTCTCCAAGATATGGATGCACGACCAATACAGCACACTTGGAACTCAGACACATTGAAGAAGTACCACGTCTGACTTAGAAAATCTGCAAGAATTTTAAAGTAGTTTGTAATCCCAAACGAAAGCCACGACACAAAAAGAGAACTAGAAATGTATACATGTATCTTGGCACTTAGTCAAACAAAATTCATATAATGCAATTTCTACTTTCTCCCTATATTGTTCCTTTATTTTTTACTAAGTTGTTCACTTTGGGGCATTTTTACCACTAGTTAGTCTAATGGTCCAAAAGTGACATTAACTCAGACAAAATCAAAGGGAACTATAAACGTCCAAAGTAAAAACTAAACAATGGACATCACAACAGGGAATAACCATTTCTCTGACGCACATTGCTTACTCAAGGAGACCGGCCAAAGTGTAATAAACATAAAAGGTTTAATACACATCTGGTTAGCCCAATAATGATAATCTCTAGTAAGAGTAGCATCATGGTCCCTAAAAGGAAGCCGACCAGAAATAAGCAAGCTTCAGTAAAGGAATCTTACTTTCAAATGCAAGGTCAGCTAAGTAGTAAGGGCTCTAGTAAGGGCTCACTACTTCAAGACGAGCGTTGCTTCCTTAAGGAAGCCGACAAAAACATGGTACGTCCATAAACAACAACTAAGCTCGCCCTAAATATAAAGTTGTATGATGGCTCGGCCAAAGTTGGCCGCTCTCCTTCTTGGTATAAAGCTCGTCCGGAATAAGAGGATGAGCTAAGCCCAAGAAGGGGGGATACAACCAAACACTTAGAACTTCATAGGACGGGTCAAGACTCGAAGGTCGTCCGAAAAATAGGATGAGCCTCATGTATACTTTGCTTATTTGGGGAAAGTTTGAAGATCGTCCAAGGACAAGGACGAGATTCACCCATTGGTTAACTAAGCTCGAAGGTCGTCAGAAAAACAGGACGAGTCTCATGTATACTCTGCTTATTTGAGGAAAGTTTGAAGATCGTTCAAGGGCAAGGATGAGATTCACCCTTTGGTTAACTAAGCTCAAAGGCCGTTTGAAACTAGGACGAGTCTCATGTATACTTTGCTTATTTGAGGAAAGTTTGAAGATCGTCCAAGGGCAAGAACGAGATTTACCCTTTGGTTAACTAAGCTCGAAGGCCGTTCGAAAAACAGGACGAGTCTCATGTATACTTTGCTTATTTGAGGAAAGTTTGAAGATCGTCCAAGGGAAAGGACGAGATTCACCCTTTGGTTAACTAAGCTCGAAGGCCGTTCAAAAAACAGGACGAGTCTCATGTATACATTGCTTATTTGAGGAAAGTTTGAAGATCGTCCAAGGGCAAGGACGAGATTCACCATTTGGTTAACTAAGCTCGAAGGCCGTTCAAAAAATAGGACGAGTCTCATGTATAATTTGCTTATTTGAGGAAAGTTTGAAGATCGTCCATAGACAAGGATGAGACTCACCCTTTGTTTAACTACACTCGAAAGTCGTCCGAAAAATAAGACGAGTCTCATTATACTTTGTTTGTTTAAGTTTGAAGGTCGTCCATGGTCTAGGACGAGACGCAGTTATGCTTGACGATAATTTAAGTGTGATAACTGAACCAAAGGACAAGCTCTGATAAAAGACCATTTCATTAAACGTTCATTAAGAGAGAAGTTACAAACTAGTCTAAAACAAAAAAGACTAAGCTACAATGGCGAGTAAGCCAAGATGCTTAGAAAATTAAACCGAAAGTGAGGTACTTCATACGGTCGGAGCATCTTGGTCGTCCACAGGAGACTCTTCCTCATCATCCACCTCTTCGTCTGAGGAATCAAGGATGGTGGGAAGCTTCTCCGCAGTCACCATTGCCCGGTGGACGCTCTCCTGAAATGTCAGGCGACGTTCAAAGCGAGAAGCTTCCTCAGGTGCCGCCAGCATCTTAAAGCCCTTGAGAGCCCAACCCTTGGACGTCTCAATGACCTGGCTAAAGCCTTCCTTGGCATCGTTGTAGGCCTGCTCCACCTCCCTCGTCAGCCAAGCATTCTGGGCCCTTAGAAGGAGATTATCCTTCCTATGTTGAGCAGCAGCCACAAGAGTAGTATCTCTCTCGCCCTTCAACTCAGTTGAGACGGTGTCCAGGGCCAGCTTCAATGCGTCCTTTTCCTTGAACATCTCGTTGATGGTGACGAGGTACTTCTTGTTGCTAGCTCCAGTTCGACTAACCGCTCTTCCCAGGCCTCTCGAGATTGACGGTGAAAAGTCTTCGCCATCTCAATGTCGTGAATGGGCTTGTCACCGGTCATTGTAGCTTGATGGACGAGATGCTTATCTTACTTCCTAAGCTCTCTCGCCCAGTCCTCAGTTAAAATGCCGCGAGCAAGAAGCTGAAATAACCAAGATCAAGTAAGTCAGTAGACAAGTTACAAAATAAAGAAAAATTGGTTCAAGTACAAAAATAAAAACGACAAAATGTACTTCAGTAGCAAGTTGCGACATGTAGCCCACATGTCCAGACGATGCTCCCCTCAAGCCCTTTATGTAGGACTCAGGGTAGCATTTGAATAGCTCCTGCTTAAGCCATTCTCGTTCAGCCCTTGACATTTTTGCAAAGGCAGCAGAAGACTCCTCGTCTGAGTCCACCGTAGGAGCAGCCGGTGCTGAAGTAGGTTCTTTGTTCCTATCTGAAAGAGGAGGGGAGTCAGTTCTCTTGATGGGGATGACCACTGCTTGTCTGTTGGACGGACTCATTGAACGTCCACCGACCTGCAGCGTCCTAACTATGTTAGGATAATATGACTCACCCAAAGATAGGGACGCCGCCCTAATAGATAACGACATTTGGGAGACCAGCTAAGCAACCGAGCCACTGAAGGCTGGTTTGTCTTTCGCCGCCATGTCTGGCTTCTGATCCACCTGCACCAGAGTAGAGTCCGGCTTGACCTAAGGTTGATCAATTGCGTCCAATTGATCAATAGGAACAAGGGAAGAATCCAGCTCTATTTCTCCCCCAGCCGGGGCATCAGTGGACCGTTCGTTCTTCAAGGTTTTGTCCGCCGGAGGATGGATAGCTTTTCCTCCGACCCCCTTGCCGGCAAGAGTTGCCTTCTTAGCGGATGGTCGTTCAGTCTTCTTCTTCGCAAAGCCCTTAGGCTTTTTGGCCAATGGCTAATCACCAGCCGCTGCAAGCCTCTTCTTGGACGAAAAAGACTTCCCAGGCGGCGCCTTGTTTATTGGGGCATTTTTCTACACAAATGAACACAAGTTAGGAGAGTATTCGTCCAAAGGAAACAAGGATAATATAATGTGTTTTGGACGCAACCTGATTGCTAAAGGAAGCCGTCCAATTGAACTCTTGCAGTCCTACTGAACTTTGGACGAGGATTGACCAACGAAGGAAATCGTCCAATCCTGGACGCCTTCTTTCTTCAAGGAACCCTCGTCCAAAGCCTAATGATCACCTTGGACGAACCATTCAGGCCCTCGTCCTAGACCAGCATCAAGATCAAGATGAGGATGGATAGAAGAAAGAAGTCGTCCAATCATGGATGCCTTCCTTCTTTGAGGAACCCTCGTCCAAAGCCTAATGATCACCTTAGACGAACCACCCAGGCCCTCGTCCAAGACAAACATCAAGATCAAGACGAGGATGGAAAGAAAAAGGAAGCCGTCCAATCATGGATGTCTTCCTTCCTCGAGGAACCCTAACCCGAAATTTCAAAATTAGACCTTGGATGAGCAAGCAAAGACCTCGTCTTCCTTAGACAAAAAACAAGTGCAAAAGGAAGTCGGCCATATGTAGCCGTTTTACTTCCTTGAAGGACCCCCATCCAAGGCAAGAAGATGCTTTAAGACGCCAAGACGTTTTTAGAAAAAAATAATAATAATAAAAAAAAAGTTTACCAGAGTTTCAGCCCTCTTTTCGGCGCTCGTCTTGGCGAACTCCTTACAAAGGTTATCTATAAATTTAGACATACTGATATCACCCGTCCAAGATTTTATGAGAAGTGCTCTGGCTGATTCTGCAAAAAAAGAAATAAAGGGATTAGTAAGATACACATTCTGGACGACGCAATTTACCTAGAGTTTTGAAGATATACCTCAATCCTCGGCCAACTGCAAGCCCACCTTATGGCCCAAACCCCAAAAACCGGCTGGATATGATTGGTTGATGTTTATCACCCAATCATTGCCTGCCACTTGTCAAGCTCTGATTGCCTAACCAATCAGGTGCCCTTAAATTAGGGTGACCTCAAAAGGCAACAATAAGATCCCAAACACTATAAATACTCCTTTTGAAATCAGGAGAAAGGTAATTCATTGAATAGTGTGCCCTTACTCTGGAGAAATTCTCTCTTACTTTCTCTCTTGATCTCTACTTTTCCTTTTCACTCCTGATACCTGACTTAAGCTTCGGAGGGGGAACCACCACCCAAACCTCTAGGGTGGTTTCCTTTTTTGCAGGTTTGGAACGAAGCTCAGGTTTGGGATATCAGATTCGGACATCGTTGCATAAGTCTCCGAAGAAGAACATCATTGAGGGTTTACAGTTAACAACAACAACAACAACAACAACAACAACAACAACAACAACAACAACAACAGCAACAACAACAACAACAACAACAACAACAACAACAACAACAACAACAACAACAACAACAACAACAACAACAACAATAACAACAACAACAACAACAACAATAGAAATAAAAAAAAAATTATTGTTATTATAATTATAATATTAACAATAATAACAATTTTAATAGTAATATTGAAAACAAAAATAATAATTAAACATTAGATAAGATTGAGCTGAACGAACTGAACTGAAAATTAACTAAATTAACTGAACAAAAATTAAATTAACTGAACTAAAATGAAGCGAACTAAAATTAGATTAAATTAATTGAACTGAAATTAAATTAACTGCATTGAAATTAACTGATCTTAGCTGAAATTAACTGAAAATAAGTCCAAAATAACAGGGCCTTAGTTAGTTTAGACTTAGATTCTATTAATTAGGAAGTAATTTTAGGAAAAGATTTTATTTAGATAATCTGTTTTAGAAAATATATTATTTTTAAATAAAGAATTTATCTCTTATATTTTCGGTCAACTAAAAATATGAGATTTAATTTATGAAAAATCTTTTAATAAAAGAAATGGTATTTTAATTAAATTAGTTTTAGTTTTAGTTTTTAACTAAAATAAAATTATTAAATTCATTTCCAAGTACACGTTCAATAGTTTACTTAATTTCCAAGCTCCACAATCAACGTTTACTATACACGTTCAAATTAAGTTAGTGGAGTTAGTGATTTCTTTGTTCCCAAACAATAAACATAATGGAAACATGGAGTGAGTGGTATAAGTAGTGGGATGTTACTGAATGAGTATGCAGAACAAATTGAACTATAAATAGAACATCTAATTCAAGTTTCAAATAGTCTGACTTGTGTCATTCTACAAGGTTTGGCTTAAGAAATAGCGTTACAAAAGAATTATATTTTCTATTCCTTGTTTTGAGTCAGTTCCTATGAGTTCCAAGTTCCTACGAGTGTCATGTTCCTTTACAGTTCTTCAGTTTCTACATACTAGAGTTAAACTACATTAACAAATGTATGTATTTGAGTTTGGGGTGAAAGGGTTTGAGAGAACTCTTGTAATAGGGACTTGGGTAAGAGGTTAAGTAAATTCTTATATCAAGTTTGAGTTAGGAACTTGAGTAAGTTCTTGTTGTATATGCGTAGACTTAGGTTGAAGTCTATCTAGGGGTAAAGGGTTTAAGTAAACCTTTTGTAAAGAGTTCCTATCTAGGGGTAAAGGGTTTAAGTAAACCTTTTGTAAAGAGTTGTGGGAACTCTTGAAAGACTTAGAGTTAAGTCTAGAGTATTATAATACCCCTCATGATTGCTTTCAAGTGATTTAGCAATGCAAGCTACTCATTCCAACAAGATGCATCTTTCTTTTAGGGAGCTTATTTCCTTAGTTACTCCACATTTAAGCGTGCTTGGCTGGGAGTAGTCCTGGGATGGGTGTCCTGGGAAGTTTCTCAGGGTGCGCATGAGTGAGGACAAAATGTGCTGGAAGAACTTGTGTTGGTTATTGAGGACAGTTGTTGGCCCTGGACGCACATTGATGATGATATTTTCGACTTCGTTTGAGTCGGGTGTTACAAATGGTATCAGAGCAACCCTGCGACCACGTGCTGATCGTGTGGATAATTAATCCAAGGTTAGTTGCCTAGCGGGGGAGGATTATGGGGCTATATCACTGGCTGCGTGTCGAATATGTGATTAGTTTCCAGACTAGGGCCACCCACAGGCCGTATGCCGAATATGTGGAGTCCTCAGGCGCAACGAGGGCGTTGCTGTCCTCAAGTCGGGGTGTATGTAATACCCTTCATGATTGCTTTAAAGGGATTTAGCAAGCTACTCATTCCAACAAGATGCATCTTTCTTTTAGGGAGCTTATTTCCTTAGTTACTCCACAGTTAAGCGTGCTTGGTTGGGAGTAGTCCAGGGATGGGTGACCTCTTGAGAAGTTTCTCAGGGTGCGCATGAGTGAGGACAAAACGCACCGGAAGAACTTGTGTTGGTTACTGAGCACAGTTGTTGGCCCTGGATGCGCATTGGTGACGATATTTTCGACTCTGTATGAGTCGGGTGTTACAAGTATAGAGTGGAGATTGTGAGAGAGTTGGAGTTCCAAGTGGAACTTGGGTATGTAATAGGTTGCAACAGAGGAGGTTCCCTATTATAGTCAAGAGTTTAAATCCTTAGGAGGTTGTGGTTTTTCTTCTTGTATTGAAACAATAAGTTTCCACGTAAATATCTCTCTTTCACTTTGAGTTCCTTATTGCTTATGTTTTAAATTCCGCATGAACAATAAGTTCCACAGTACAATTCACCCCCTCTTGTAGCGTTCCTTCCGAGTTAACAATTGGTATTAGAGCTAGAACTCAGTGATAAGCAGGAAACCCTGCTGAGTTATGTTCATGCAAGAAGAAGGAACCCGTACGAGAAAGGAACTGCACCCTACGTTATTCAAAGGAACAAGTGGACGCTGACTTTTTATCATCAATTAAAAGTCACTCCAAGTATATCAACATCTTCTTTGATGTAAGTATCTCTTTCTTGAGATATTTTTTATACGGATACATTATATTGGAACTTGTTCCTTATAGTATTTCTAGTAAAATTATTTTATTTGGCTTTGATTTTTTTTTTTTTTTGCAATTTTGGATAACTTTAAAAATGTTTATTTATTTAAAAGACAAAATTCAGATTTCCAAATTGTTTTGAAATATCAAGAAATCAGTAATACTAGAAATGGTTCAAGGAACAAGTCATATGGAACAACGCATATTGTCACTCTTGGAACTTGGTTTCCCTACGAAAGGGAACCTTATTCTTTAGGCAGCGTAATTTATTGTTATTTCATTTATTTGTCAAAGAATAGTTTTTCCATGCATATTGAGTATGTTGGATATTTACTGTATGAATGCATGATTGTTTTTGTTAGTATTGAAGATATGTGAATGTTATTTAGTTGAAATATGGATACTTTAAGTAATTAAATATATACTAACAAGAAAAGACCCAACATATATTTGGGTACCAAAAACCAAGAACTAGCTTATTTTGCAGGTCATGTGAAAGGAACCTATATCTCTTGGTATAGAGGTTGTTTCTAGAAAGTAGTTCTAGATATGAGTTCCTCTCATTACAAAAGCTGGAAAAAGTGTGTAAAAGGTGAAATATATTTCTTAGGAAATTGGGTAATAATATTTACATACTACTATATATCTTGGTCATTATTATTCTCAAATATGCTTTTTAATATCCCTTATTAATACATAATTAGTAGAAGGTTATGAAAGAGAAGTTGTTTTATGAGTTTTACATATAAAAGAATTATTTCAATCTAACTTCTCTTCAAGTTTTGTGCAAGTACAATTATGTTTTGTAGGTTTAATTAGGCAGATAATAATATTAGTAAAGGTACTTGCGAATGTTATAAAAGATTGATCGTCTGTTCCTTTCAGAGGAATTGACGTATTGGTACAACTAAAACTAACCAAAGGAACTCTAATATAGTCATAGGGACATAGTAATTAAGCATGAATCAACAGATCTAGATCTATTAACTGATATTCACGTCCTACTGATAATAGAAGTTTAAGACTAAAATTTCGGAAGGTTTTAAGGAAAAAGATTTTGACTAAGTTAAAACATTTTAAGAAAATCTTTTTAGTTATGAAAAGACTTTAATTTTTTTGAAAAATTAAATCTTTTATATTTACAGAAAAATCTTCTTAGATATTATTAAAAAGAATTGAATTTAAACTTTTATTTAGGATAAGAGAAGATAATAAGAGGTCATGCTTAACAAATTCCTAGAATTTAGGAAAGTGGGAAACTGGGTATAACACGTTCAATTGAACGTATACAAAGTGGCACATGATGTGCTTGTTCCTTACGCAAAGGAACAACGTGGTCTAAAGCCACTAATCCATGATCCTATGATCTAATATCACGTTTAATCCAAATGACTATCATATAAGAACTTAATTAATGAAGTTCTAAGTGTGCCTGACTAAAAGATTAAGTTAGTTAAGTAATTAAAGTGTCAATGCCTTCATTCTCTTATAAAATAGCCAATTGTTCCTATTGTCTACTTATTCTATTTCCACTAAATTAAATGCATAAAATCAGTTTCCCAAATCAGGGAACATTGACTATTGATTTGAAAGAAGCGATGATAAACTAAGATTAGTGGAACTATTAAATGGTATAGGAACATTCCAACATGTGGCACAAGTTCCTAATTCTTTTGAAATTAATCTTAGTTCACTTGAACAAAGTAGAAGTTCCTTTTCATATGAGACTATATTTGTTAAGGAACTGATACGTGTCGTTTACCGTATAAAATTAAAAACCTATTCTTAGACCTTAAAAATATTAACAAGTAGAAAAGGGTAAGAAAGGGTCGATCCCACAGAGAGACTACTAAATTCCTAAACTCAAAGTTTAACTAAGAAAAATACTATTCACACAAATAAGCGAGATTATACAACTATTTACCTATTTACATAGATTGGGGGGGGTATGATTGTAATAACTAATAGAACTAAGTAAAAGTAAAAGTAATCTACTATCTACAAGTGATGACAAGCTAAACTAATTAGGTTTATAATTACTTAGACAAATTTAGACTATTAACCATGATAATAGACATACTTCGGATACCTTCATAATTAATAAGATAGATTAACTGTAGAGACTAAGATAGCAAAATCTCCCTATCCTTCCTTACTTTTAACCAATATTAAACTAGGCCAATATTGATTCTAAACTATCATAATAATTGCAGATATGATCGCAACCTACAACAATTAAAAACTAGAAGCATTGAGTACTAGAAGGATATCATTAATCCTAGCCTAATTAAACCCATAGAAGTTCAAATTGACCAGATTAACTTATACTTTAGATTAAATTAGAACCGTATTCGCAAGCCCTTTAAATAATCTAATTGCTACTTGGTATTATATGATTTGAACTAGGCCTAAGCCATATAATTAGCGGAAATTCAATCAAATACACAATATGATAGCAAATCACGTAAAATAATTAAACCAAACTAAGAGCAAGTATAATTTAAATACCAAATAATCATGAAGTCATCTAAACTATAAACTATCAAAACATGGCAATCATCCAAATTAATCTAAGATACAATTAAATAAGTTCTGAACATGGAATATCAGAAACAAAGAGAAGAATAGATAAAACGACTCATTCGATGTGAGTAGCCACTCCGAATTGTTGCTTGGTTGAGCAACATCATTCATCCGACTTCTATCTTTGATCTCGCCTCCATGTCCCTTCTAACTTTGAGGGTTTTGCTTGCATACCCTAGATTGGAAGAATGACTTGCAATTTATACCCAATTCAAGCCTACACAAAATCGGTGGAAAATCCCAAAATTGGTCGCATAATAATTTGGGACCGATTTCATGAGATTTTAGTGTGAAAGAGAAAAAAGGAAATAGTTTGATTTCCTTCAATTTTTGTGATGTACAGAAGGATGAATAAGAAAGTTTCCCATTTTTTTCTCTTGATCTTTCCTGTACATGAAGGTGGAAGATGGAGAAGATTTTCTCCATTTCTTCTCTATCTTCTTTTCTTGTGTTGATTTGGTTCCACGTGATGTACAACAACACTAGTGGAAAAAACATCTTGTGCTACTTGTCAAGTGCTCCGGTTGACTAATCAACCCAAGCACTTGTGAATAAGGGCTCCGGTTTGTCAACTCGAGCACTTGGTCTATCTAATATCAATTTTTTTTTCACGCTCCCTCTCTGTCTATAATCTTCAATTTTAATTACTATCCCCAATTTTCTCTCAGCTCCCTGTTATGGCTATCTCCCTTACCATCAAACTGGTTTTCTTTCTCTCTCTTCCCCTTTTCACTGTAGATCTCTACCCTCGCTTCATGGTTTGTCTCTCTTCACATATGGCCATAGTCACCATTACCCTCACGACCATCGCCGAACTCCTCCACCGCTCATTACGCGACCCTTCATCTTCTCCGAACCGTTGATTACTCCCATTCTCTCTCCTCCGTCCACCACGCCATCGGGACCTCCGCTCATTTACGCGACTTCACTACTCTCTGGTCTTTCGTCTCCTACCTCCGTTCTTGCGATTGGGCCCTGCTCCATTAACGTTCACAATCATCATTTAAAGGTAAGTTCTTCGTTTATAATATTATATGTTGATTTAATTTTTGTTTAATTTTTTGGCATTTATGTAATATGTTAGTCTAGGGTTCCGTTGCGATTTGGATCTGGAGTGTTGTGATCTTTGCTTTTGTTTTCAAAACTGTTTTAGGGTTTGTTGTTTTCGTCACTTTTTAGATTTGATGCCTTGATGTTGTTTTCGTTATTTTTTATCAAAATTCGTTTAAGTTTTGTTGTTTTCGTCGGTAGGAGAAGAACTTTAACTAGATGACTATAGTTGGTAACTTCATTTTACATTTCAGTTTATCTCATGCCTGAAATATAGGCCTATTTCCTCTAGCTCACTTTCGGTTATATAATTTTGTCATTGGCATCTTCTAATTGGGACTTTTGATGTGTCTGTCGAAGTCTTAGTTCATATTTTTTTTTTCCATAATTTGTAATGTTTGTGGTGCAATAAACATGTGTGCTAGTTATTTTTTTAGGAGTTCTCATATTGATGTCTCACTCTAGTCGTAGGTTTCTAGCTTAAAGTTGCTATTTTAGCTTGTCCACTTTTTGTTTTTGTAGTCTGTAGCCTTCTGTGTTGGACTATGGATGTCCATCTTGAGAAAAACAAAAGTTGTATAATCTAATTGATACTTTCGACTTTTGCTTTCTTTACTTTCAGTTAAGTGTTACTTCTAGTGGTCTATTAAAAGTCTCTCTATCTTTTGACTAGTTTTAGCTTCAAGGCGACAGCGTTCTATATGGATCTCGTAGGCCCAACATAAGTGGAATCTACACTGGATTGTTGTTTACTTGGTGAATTAAATATCACAGAGGTATTCTTACTCATGTCTCTTCCCAATTAACATCCCTTTTTTCATGAACTACAATTATTAACGTTGCCCAATTGATAACATCATAATGGAGAATAATAGAGTACATTCTGAATGATGTCCCAAATTGCACTGTGTTGTTCATGCCACAAAGTACATGTCTTGTATAAGCTGACTTTTAATATGGTGGTTTGGGCTGAAATTTGTCCTTTCACTGTGTCTTGTGACTCTTCTTAGATTGCCAATGGTATGTTAAGTGCGCAATGCGACTAAGAGTTGCACTTAATGTTGCGAAAGCCTTAATGTTGTGGAAGCCTTAATGAGGTAGGATCACAATCCAGCAAATCTCGATATCTCTTATATTATGATGCAAATATGTTGGTCTGTGTATGAGTTCCACACATCTACCTGATTATTGAGTTTATGGTGGCTATTGTAGAATGGTGATCCTAAACTTTCATGTTTTAGATTGATGAAAACATTATCAATTTTCTTCCATGTGTCTCGATATGCACATGCCTCTTGCTCTTATAAGACAATCTTTAACTTGTTCTTTATTGGAATTTGAGTCCATTAAAAATCTGTTATCGTCGTAGTTGCTTGGTATAAGACTACTAAATGATCCGAACTTCTTGTCTCTTTCTCCATCAAATACATAAATTTGTTTTCTATTTTACAGTATGACTCCTCTGATTTGTTAGTAGCAGGCATGTATTTATGTACTATTGTTGTTTGAGCTGCTTACATCCTATCTCGTATGATTACTTATACTACATGCTTCACGATTTCTGTTTTTAGCGTATATGTGGAAACGAGAGCATTGAAGAAATTAATAATTAGTAAATCCACACCCTAATTGTTTTTTGTCCAATTTAAGGTGTGTCAGGAAGAAATGACATTAGTAAAAACATTATTAATACTAATCATGAGAAGTTACTATATTTGATTTAGTTATTTCGTTTGCTCTCATGTTTCTTTCGATTAGCAGCAAACTTTTAGGGCCAAAAGAAACATGAGATGTAAACTCTTTGTAAATTACTACAAAGTCTAATGCCAAGTCCGTGGAAGTTGATTCTATGTACAAGTCTAGGTTGCAGTGATTAGATTGCACCCAACAAAGCATCTGGGAAAGGATTTAGCTCACATGATATCCCATCTGCATCTTGATGTACTTTGTTTTCTCTTGTGACTGATTCTCATGAGTGTATGTTCGTGTTAGTGTGTGCATCTGTATATTATACCTCTGAACTTTTGGGTTTCGACATCTATTAGCTCCTGCATTTTATCTTGGCCATGCTCGCATTTGAGCTGATAACTGTTCGTGTTTAACTCATGTTGCAGGCAAGGTAGTGCACACGCCCAACCCCATTGATCATGCAGGAGCCTGAACTTTTATTGGTATTTATCGACACACCCAACTCCATTGATCATGCAGCAGGAACCTGAAACAGAGGTTTATTCTAGCATGCTTAATGCGCTTAATGAGTGTTTACATTATATGAATAGGAGTAAGAACATACTAGTTAAAATGATAAGTAAATTTTTGCAGGTTTTTTTTTGCCATAATTCTTCGGTGATTAGTATGATTTGTTGATAAAATGAAAAAATCTTTTCGAGAATCTATTATAGCTCTTGAAGCTGATATTGTTATTTTTCATCTTCTCTTTTTTCGTATTATAATTTTGTAGTACTTTATTCGAAATTTAACTTTGGTTGCGTTCTATAAGTGTTGTGTGCAGTTTCTGTTTATAGAAAGAAAGTGCTGAAGAATGAACCACGATCCTAGTGTTGCTCGAATTTGTGTGTTGGCTGGTGCAAGGATGCTTGCTCAGGGTTCTCATGGTTGGCTTTCAAAGAGATGTGGGCTTTTGTAGGAATGTCAGTTGCCTCTGCAATGTTGGCTTTCTTGATGATAACGTGAAGTCAGTCCTGTCCCACGATGGAGGAGATGGGAAGGATCGATATGCAACGCTGAAACAAAGTCCAGCTGAGCCAAATGTAGAGCCCTCCAAGGGTAGATCTTTATATTATATTACTTTATTTTTCATTCTTGAAATGCTCTTGGACTCCTAGGTTCTCATAGAAGCTGCTGCAATTTAGGCTTTTCAATAGCTGACAAGCTGTCATTTTTCTTCAGATGGGAAGTATTTGGCTAATGTTGGGCATAACAAGAAGGTAATATGCGTTATGTACGTCACTTGCGTTATCATTGTAAGGTTTTGTTATTTTTTCTTTGAATCTTTTCGCATGACTATTGTTAATGTATTAACTGAGCCAACTTGCGGATCGGTGATCCAAGTATAGGGACTTTGGGTTGGGGTTGCAAATCTGTTTATTTGGTGAGACTCTCATATGTTGCGGACTCTGGAAAAGTAGATTTACCTTATGTAAAATGTTCATTGGCCTCTCTCTATCCATATTCTCAGATTAGAAATTCAGTTTCAATATGTCTGAAGTGTGTATGCATCCATTTTTCACATGCATATATCTCCTCATAACATACTTTTTGATTTTTGCTTGTCTTTACAACTTACAAGAGATAGGGTCAATTAATGATTAGTGTGAGGCGTGCAAATCGCCAGACAACAACTCTGCCATCATCTGTTCTATCTGCTGACAGCATGCGCATTGGTGTTCTTGTTGCAGTTGCACATGCTGCTGCTAACAAAACCCATTTACAGTTTTCTACAATCCTAGGTACTGTGATGCTTTGCTTCTCTAAAGCTTTTTCTAGTGCTATCTTCTTTCTTTTAAGAGATTGGAATTACAATTATTTCTATTGCGATTTTTTGCTGTATCTAGGGCATGTCCTACTGAATTCGTAATTCCTGCTAACAAATATCGGGAGGTGGTATATGGAACACAAGTTTCTGCAGGGATGAGGTTTGGTATGTTGTTTGAGACAGAAGAGTCTGGTAAAAGAAGGTAGGACTATAGTCGTTGCTACTCGCTCATCATAAAAAGAAATAGGTCGGGGAGAACAAGTGATGAGCCTTCTGTAGGTCAATAATTATCATATGCATATCCTTCTTCATTGTCCTATATATTATGTTATTTGACTCATAAGACGAATGGCTTTGGCACAAATGAACCCGATTCACCATAGGTTGTGTTCTGCGTATTTGTCTCGTACATGGAAAGAATCGAGTCGAACTATGCAACATCACTCTTGACAGATCACTATCTTGGTCTTATTCTATATTTGTGCTGGAAAAATAAACAAAACTCTCCTAAGGCAAATGCTGATATTTTTGCTACATGATTAAGTAAATCATGTTTGCTTTCCCTTCTTTGACCTTTTAAACTACTGTATACTGCTGCTCTACTCCTGCAGTTCTGGTTTTTTAGAACTTGTTACCCATACCCCTGGTCAGCAGGGGTAGCAGGTTTTAATTTTTTTTTTAAAAAAAAAAAGGCTCAAGTGCTCCGGTTGTATGAGAATACCGGAGCACTTGTGAAACCAAGCGCTCCGGTTTTCCCTTATCAACCGGAGCACTTGACTTATTTTGAGCATATAAAATTTACAAGTGCTCCGGTTTTTACTACAACCGGAGCACTTGTGAATCTAAGTGCTCCGGTTTTCAACCGGAGCACTTGATAAATGCTCAAGTGCTCGTATGACGTCTGCTACGGGTCAAATACGGAGCACTTGTACGGTTTTTAACCGGAGCACTTGATGTTTTTTCCACTAGTGCAAGTTGATGCTTGGTTTCTTTTCTTTTCTATTTTCATTTTATTTCTCATTATTCCCTTCCTTTGCTTGTCTTATGATGTAAGATGGCTTAAATGTACCTATGTCAACAAAATAAGCTAATTAGTACAATTTGTACTAAATTTTAGCAAAAGTAATATATTATTTAACATTATAAAAAGTAATGCAAAATATATAAAACATTGACCAAATAAGGACATAGAAAACCAAAATAAGGGAATAAAAATATACTCAAAGATGCACTTATCAAATTCCCCCACACTTAGCTTTTGGTCAACTTCGATCAAAATACTACTAAGACTAACTATATGCTACCTAAAAACTATATGTAACTATTCTTTATGATATACTAAATACTTCCACTTCAAAATTCTTTATTGAAGATAACTAAATTAGTTAGTCATAAGACATGAAACTAAAACTTTTTTACTTTTAGTTATAAGAACAACGTTAGAGAAAATGTTACTAGGAATGCTATACTCTTAGTTATCGAACGACCAACCATCAACACTTCATGCTAAATTTCTCTTCACAACTCATAATTAATTAGCATGCATGCACACTTGATTATACATATAAAGTTCAATAGATAGACCCTCACGGATATGAATTAAACACTCAACTCTCATGTGTCTAGGGTTAAATAATATTCACTCTAACCTATAACAAAATCGACTCAAAATGAAGTATATTTCTTTAAACTTGACTATTGTCTCAATTTTCCACTTGGATGGTGACAAAATGCATAAAGATCAAAAGGTCTTTTAAAAGGTTGTAACGTGGCTAAGGTTAAAGGGTAGGGAAAATATTTAGGAATGTGGATTAAAAGAAGCCAAGCTAAAGGGAGCAAAAATACATGACTTAAGGTGTTTCAGTCACAACAAACTCCATTTATACATTAAACATCATACTCCAACTACATTTTTTTATTCATATTATATCATTCACCATTCCTTCACCATATCATCCATGAATAATTCAATTACAAAAATTCCACATATATTTCATAGCATTTTCAACTTTCTATGATCTTTAAACATTTTTTTTATTCTTCTGTTTCTTCTCAAACAATATTTTTTTTTTGTTTCAATGTCATAACCCCTATTTATTCTTCCTTTTTCTTTTCACAATATTTTTTTCATCATAACAAAAACTTACAATACAAACTCAACTTAATAACTCCCCTTAGCCAGGCTTGGGTAGACTACGTAGGAGGCCGCAGGTTTGTAATGTATGGTTAATAAAACAATAAGGATATTAAGGCATAAAATGGCTAAACAAAGGGAAATATTATATAAAAGAAAAATCTCTGAGGCTAAAGTATATGAAAAGAATGCCTAAATCATTTCTTTATTGCATTTGTCACAAAAGCCTCAAAGAGTACCAAGTCAAGTTCAAGAGCCACACTTTATTGAGGAACTATCACACAAAAAAGAAAATAATGAGACTGATGCAAATGTGTCAGTCTAATAGGCTCAAAAGCTCACAAGGTTTTGGTCTATCTATCTAGCTAACTAATTATGAGACGTAAGATGATTTTTGCAATGATATTATGAATCTCTCAGTCTGACCATTATTTTTCCAATCACATAGATATTCCCAAAATATTTATTTTAAAACAATTTTTTTTTTTGGTTTAAAACAAGTTAGATTAATTAGAGTTTCTTGTCAATTTTCACTAATAGTCATTCCTCTGGAAATTAAGAAGTGGAATCCTAACTTAAATGTAAACAAAATTCTATAACTAATGCAAGATAACATGTAAAACACTAATTTCTAACGCCCATTCATATTCATAACCTTATCATTTCACATCATATTTAGTAATAGCAAAGCCACAATCTTATCAGCATCATAATATCGCACGAGCCCCAAAAGAAGTTTCAAAAGTTTACTCCATGTTTTCCATATAATAGCAAGAACTAGCAAGCATAAATGTATAGCATAAATATGTATATATTTAATTGCCCCTCCCCTACACTTAAACCTTACATTGTCCCAATATAAGCCCAAGTATAAGGACTAATCTAGATAATGGATTATTTGCCACAATTTTTATTCACTCTAAACTTAATTTTATCACCTAATAATCATAACTATAAAGCATAAAAAAATAAAAGCCTAACTCACTGTCGTAGGAATCACAGATGCACTTAGCATGTGCAACAAGCCCTTTAAACCCCTAGACTACCCTAGTAGATGAGTATGGTCTCGTGAGGATTTTCAGTTGGCAACCCACAAAGCCTTATTAATAGATATTCATTAAAAACACATCAAAATAAAATTATTGGAAGACTAGATAGAAGATACTTAGCTGGTTACGTGTCAAGTCTTTTCTGTTCTGTTCTTCAATTGTTTCAGCAATGTAGCTATTGCCTTAAACATTTCCACAGCTCCTGAAAGCTTTTAATGAGTTTCGTGCGTCTGCACTAGTGTACCTGAATCTGCATGGTTGGCAGCTCGGTCTTCAACTTACGGTATTCTACAGCTACCAGTACTAGCAAAACTGAATGGTGAACTATAGAAGTCGTTGGCTCGACGTACTTCTCTCTCTTCTAGACTTTCTCAAATAAGATTTCTTCTATTTCTCCTCCTGCTCTTGATCATAAAATGGCCCCAACCTCTTAGAATAAATCTATTATGTAACTTCCTACTAAATCAATCTTACAAAGTTAAGTGATGGTAAGCATAATATTAACAGAGTGTATAAAATAACTGCATATTGGAGATGAGTGCATGTAGACTGTCAAATTGATAAACCTGATCATTTCCAACTTGTTTAGCAAATCTTAGAAAATGAAAAGTGATCATGGAATTGACAAGTTAGGCATGTGGGTTACACCTTGTGCAGACTTAGATCCAGTAAATTATGCAAGCAGTGGCGGATTTACTGTTGGTCATTGTTGGTCACGTGACCAACTATTATTTCTGAAAAAAAAAAAAAAAAAAATTCGTTTGAAGCGTCATTCTCTCGCACGCGAAAAACCCTAAGTCTTCCCCTTTCTCTCTCTTTCTCCTTCGCCGCTTCGCGAATCCCACGACCCAGAGCTTTCCTTCCTTCGAATCTTCAGATCCCACCATTCAAGTTTCTTTGCAACTGAAGACTCAGGCTCTCCTAGTCCCCAGATCTGACGAAGTTGAAGTTTTAGAACTTCTAATTTTCAGTTTCTCGCGCTGAATTATTTTACTTTCCCTCTTAGAATTTCAGTTTTCATGAACTGATTTTTCCTATTATGTCTAGATTTTTTTTTCTGTTTTGATTTCACTCAAAATTTGTATCTTTTGATTATATTTTAGGCGCCGCCGCCGGAGAATTCGACGACGACGACAACCAATACGACGTCTTCTTCTCCGACTGATGATTCGTGTAATAGTAAGAAGATTCGAAAGCCGTATACAATTACGAATACGAAGTCTCGAGAAAGTTGGACTGAACCTAAGCATGATAAATTTCTCGAAGCTCTACAGCTGTAAGTTGAATTTTTTTGCCTTTTTTAGTTCACTTTTTCTGCTATTTTTTTGGTAAGTTTCTCGAAGCTCCTTATACAATTAGAATTTTAGTAAGTTGTTTTGTTTAAATTTTGTCATTTAGGTTGGGTTTTGAGTTAAATGTTTGACTGACTAGATTTTTAGTTTGTTGCTTGAAATTCTATGAAGCTGAGATTGTTAATTGGGGATATTAAAATTTTAGTTATTAATCAGAATATCTGAGAGGGCATCTAGGATATGCTTTGATTTGGGGTGGTCATTTTGTTGTATTATCTGGTCAATTAGCCGTCTTAATTGGGAAAATGTCGAAATCGTGTGTCCTTAGACTCTGACAATACTTTCTACGCATTCTCTTGTTTTTTTCAGGAAATAATTCCATGACATCGCTAGCAATCCAATCATATAATGCAATAATTGAGCTACAAGCCTTTATAATTCAGTGGCTAATTGGTGAATGATGACTATGACGTTATGAACATTGGATTAGCTTTGAAGGTTTGATTGATTGTGTTAAGGTAATGCACTAAAACCCTTGTTTTAGGATTTTTAGAATTGGACCTATCATGTGAAGTTTTCGGAGAGGCCATGAATGAGCCTTTGGGTTTATGTGTTTTATGTGCTGGTGGAATTAGTTGGAGATGGATAGGATTCCCTCTAATGTGAAATTATTTGGTATATATGCATAATGCGTTGATATGAGATTAAATTTGCATCGTTTAAGTGAATTTGATTGATATGGTCAACAAATTGAATTGTTGTATCTAATTAAAAATTATAATTTAAATTTTAGAATGAAAAGAAAGAAAACACAACCGAATATCTCAAGTTTTTTTACTAAATCGGTATCAAAACATGAAAACTCGTCGAG
Source organism: Beta lomatogona (assembly GCA_947646795.1). Lineage (NCBI taxonomy): Eukaryota > Viridiplantae > Streptophyta > Magnoliopsida > Caryophyllales > Amaranthaceae > Beta > Beta lomatogona. Next base: position 363,789 of record CANSNZ010001472.1, read on the forward strand.
AACAATTGTAACAATTTTTAGGTACTATTTTATTATAATATGAACTATTATTAGTCATGAAATGATTTTATTTGAAGTATTTTTTAAATTCATGGATTATCCTATATGGGTACGCGCATCCGAACCCGTGCCCGTACCCGTACTTGTACTTGTACCCATATCTGTCTTTGTGCAACCTAGTCGGCAGTGACCAACTATTCATAAATTCCTGGATCCGCCACTGTAATGCAAGTAAGAATATGCAGGTGACAATTTAATTTTGAATGAAACATTATGAATAAAGCACTTGCTTGCACTAAGAATTAAAGTAGGACCAACAAAGTAAAAACTTGAAAGTGCTTAAGACAATTCTTCGCAAGATAATACAATTTGAGAAACAAAGCTCATTACTCGAAATTGCAGTCACTGACACAAAAAAAAATTTTTTTAATAAGAAATATTGAATGTTGATTGTTTCAAGATGTAGCTCGAAGTGTTTAATCTAACTCTAGTCATGTATAATGAGTTTAAATAAGACAGAGTAAAATTGCAAATAAATCGTATAACTGATGGACTATGAAGTACTAGCAGACTATTTCTAGTAAGTTATGCAGATTATGAGCACTGCAAATACTTTAAGCAAATTCAAAGAGTCCCATCAGGTTTATAAACCATATTTTAGCTTATCACTAAGAAGCTTTTAGCAAATCAATTACATCTGACCACTAAGGCAATTCTAACACATTTCTTCGTTTTGCAGATGACAAATCAAAACATTAAATATAACTTGAAAAGTATAACACCAGATTAAATCTTGGATTATCAATTAGACCTCATTAAATTGCACTGACTTATTAAGATTAAGAACCTACATATTAGTAATACTAGAACATGGATAATCAATCAAAGTAAGTTCCAGGATATATCCACGCTGCAGGTATTTTGCCGAATTCAAATCAAAACTAGTGAAATCGATGACTCAAAATGCAGCTAAATCATATATAGTACCACAATCAATCAACAATTCAATGCTTGATTGCTACTCAACAACAAGTAGTGAGTCAAATCTAATGCGCAAACAAAAAGAAAACAAATTGTTGAATATACTAAGTATCAGAAGCCGGGCAGAACAAAATATTATACTTAGTAGATTGACAATAAGTTAAGAGTTGAAAGCAGTTATCCCTTAAATTTTTGTTTTTAATTCATTCCTAGTCACTTTAAGTCATACTGTTTTGAATAGATTACAAGTTAACATAGTGCTGAACCTTTAGAAAACCAAATCAGTTATGCAGGAGGTTGATGGTAACTTGTGGATAGATCTATTAATATCTCAATAAAGAAGAATAATAGACAGATATTTTTACTAGTTATACATAATGTCTGCAAGCACTTACCCATAGATCTGAGCAAATGACAAATTATAGACGAAGTAATCATGCTATTGGCAATGTAAATTATTTTGCCAAGTATTAAAAATATGAATAGCTAAGAACTCTAGTTTTTTGGTATTATAACATATAAAAACTGCATCAGATTTATGATAATAGAAGACGAGTGGATAACACTAAGTTCACTTTTCATATTGTAAGGAGTGGGAAAATTCAGCATGCTTATTAAATTAATCAACATAAGTCACCAATGAGAGTATCAAGACTATATATACAAATAACTGATCTATACAATAATATAACCACCTGATAGTTAATTAGATAGTAAGAATGGATCTATCATTATTTGAAACCATCCACAGTATGAAGAAAGCATACAGGCACATGATATGCATGATAGATAGCAGATTGAGTGTCAGATAAGATTATAGCTTGCAAAAATTTGGCCAAGAAACAAGTTGTTAAACTACTACACCCCAATTGATACTATCTATACTTGACGCAACATTGTTTTCAAGTGGATGAGAAGGGTCCAAACAAAATATACTAAGAGTCAAATAACTGTCATTAAAGTAGGATATAAATATAACTAATTAGTGCATCAAACAATAGAATCAGAACAGTATATTACAAAAAAAAAATTCCGAAGTAAAGTAGAAACTAACAGAAGATATCATTCTGATATTTAAAAAAAAATTAAGTAATACATCTGGCCTCAACTAGACATATAAAGACAGAGCATACTCATCCAATCTATTGACCAAATTATCTGGACGAAACAAACACCAAAAATTACCCAAACTATATACTCAGTACAAATAATAACATATACCACAGACTTTAACACAGTAAACAACTTAACTAGTAGTATAAAACAAGAGAAAATAAAAGTAGACCTACGAATATACCTAAATCAATGAAAGCTACTACTAACAATTTTAGAAAAAGTATACTTGCCACCTTAATTAATCCAAATAAGAGTCAACAAGAAAGAAATAACTAAACACATAGTATGCAAAAAAGGTTAGAAAACATACTATAAGCAAAGAAATTTCAACCTAGCCAAAGTTTCTTTAGACAACCCAAGATCACAAGTACTAAATTTCTTTTTATCAACTAAATTCGAACAAAAAAGTTAGTATCCCAGTTAAACTTTGAGTATGGAAAGACTATAAATCTCCCCGGCAACGGCGCCAAAATTTGATACGTGTCGTTTACCGTATAAAATTAAAAACCTATTCTTAGACCTCAAAAATATTAACAAGTAGAAAAGGGTAAGAAAGGGTCGATCCCACGGAGAGACTACTAAATTCCTAAACTCAAAGTTTAACTAAGAAAAATACTATTCGCACAAATAAGCGAGATTATACAACTATTTACCTATTTACATAGATTTGGGGGGGTTTATGATTGTAATAACTAATAGAACTAGTAAAACTAATCTACTATCTACAAGTGATGACAAGCTAAACTAATTAGGTTTATAATTACTTAGAAAAATTTAGACTCTTAACCATGATAATAGACATACTTCGGATACCTTCATAATTAATAGGATTATTTGCCAAGAAAGAGCTCAACTAATCCCCATTTACTTTTATAAGTCCCAATTATTGATTATTCTCTGTAGGTCCCAAGTTTCACATAATGTGATTTTTATAAGACCCAGCAGGTAACCAACCTGCTATAGCAGGTTGAATGTCACCCCCCTCCCTATTACCTCTCCTTTTCTCTCATCTTCATCTCACCCCCCCCCCTGTTCCCCTTTGACCCCACCCCCTCCCCGGTTCGCTTTTGCCCCACCCCCCCTCCCCTATTCCCACCCCAGCCCCACCCCCTCCCCGGTTCGCACCCAGCCCCACCCCGCGTTCGCACCCCGCCCCCTCCTCCATTCGCACCCCACCCCCTCCCTCGTTAGCACCCCAGCCCCCCCCCCTCCCCGGTTCGCAATCCCCGTCGAATTTCGCCCCCTCCCCCCACTCCCCGCAGCTCCTCGCCCAACCTCCTCGCATCCCCCGTCGAATTTCGCCCCCTCCTCCCCACCGGCGTCGATTTTTGATTTTTCGGGATCAAATTTGGTGGGGCTTCGATTTTTTGGGCTCGAATTTGGTGGGGCTTCCATTTTTTCGGGCTCGAATTTGGTGGGGCTTCCATTTTCTCGGGCTCGAATTTGGTGGGGCGTCGTTTTCTAGGCTCGAAGTTTCGGGCGGCACGAGTTGTGGGAGAAGGAGATGGGGAAGGGGGTTACGGAGCTGCGGGGGAAAGGGAGGGGGTTAGCTGAGGGGAAGGGGAGGGGGGTCGGCGGAGGAAGGGGAGGGGTGTTAGGCTGGGGAAGGGGGGACAGAGGCCAGAAGCGGTATGGGAGGGGAGGTGAGCGGATGAAGGGGAAGGGGAAGGGGAGGGGGTCAAAGGGGTGGGGGGGAGGGGCTGGTGGTGGTGAGGGGTGGTGGTTTGGTGTAGAGGAGGAGAAGTGAAAGAGGGAGAAAAGGTGGGTGGGTCCCACAATTTAAAAAAATCAACCTCCTTAACCGGTTCTAAGTAAATGTGGACTTATAAAAATCACAAACTGTTAAACTTGGGACCTACAGTGAATAATCCATAGTTGGGACTTATAAAAGAAAATGGGAAATAGTTGAGCTCTTTCTTGGCAAATAAAGATAGATTAACTATAGAGACTAAGATAGGAAAATCTCCCAATCCTTCCTTAATTTTAACCAATATTAAACTAGGCCAATATTGATTCTAAACTATCATAATAATTGCAGATATGATCACAACCTACAACAATTTAAAACTTGAAGCATTGAGTACTAGAAGGACATCATTAATCCTAGCCTAATTAAACCAATAGAAGTTCAAATTGACCAGATTAACTAATACTTTAGATTAAGTTAGAACCGTATTCGCAGGCCCTTTAAATAATCTGATTGCTACTTGGTATTATATGATTTGAACTAGGCCTAAACCATATAATTAGCGGAAAATTCAATCAAATACACAATATGATAGCAAATCACGTAAAATAATTGAATCAACCTAAGAGCAAGTATAATTTAAATACCAAATAATCATGAAGTCATCTAAACTATAAACTATCAAAACATGGCAATCATCCATATTAATCTAAGATACAATAAAATAAGTTTTGAACATGGAATATCAGAAAGAAAGAGAAGAATAGATAAAAAAGACTCATTCAATGTGAGTAGCCACTCCAAATTGTTGCTTGGCCGAGCAACATCATTCATCCGACTCCTATCTTTGATCTCGCCTCCATGTCCCTTCTAACTTTGAGGGTTTTGCTTGCATACCCTAGATTGGAAGAATAACTTCCAATTTATACCTAATTCAAGCCTACACAAAATCGGTGGAAAATCCCAAAATTGGTCGCATAATAATTTGGGACCGATTTCATGAGATTTTAGTGTGAAAGAGAAAAAGGAAATAGTTTGATTTCCTTCCATTTTTGTGATGTACAGAAGGATGAATAAGAAAGTTTCCCATTTTTTTCTCTTGATCTTTCCTGTACGTGAAGGTGGAAGATGGAGAAGATTTTCTCCATTTCTTCTCTATCTTCTTTTCTTGTGTTGATTTGGTTCCACGTGATGTACAAAAAGTTGATGCTTGGTTTCTTTAATTTTTCCTTTTCATTTTATTTCTCATTATTCCCTTCCTTTGCTTGTCTTATGATGTAAGATGGCTTAAATGTACCTATGTCAACAAAATAAGCTAATTAGTGCAATTTGTACTAAAATTTTAACAAAGGTAATATATTATTTAACATTATAAAAAGTAATGCAAATATCTAAAATATTGACCAAATAAGGACATAGAAAACCAAAATAAGGGAATAAAAATATACTCAAATATGCACTTATCAGGAACTTTATTTCATTTTATGCTTTAACTATATTATCTCGTTTGACTAACCTACTAACATTAAAATGCACAAAGTATTTATTTTTGGGTTTGCTTTACAGATTATATTTCTTAGTTTATGACAACTCAAAATGAAGGATCAAACAATATTTCGTGAGGGAGAATAACTCGTAATATATAGCTCGACAACGAGTGTTCCAAGCATATGATGATAGATAAATCAATATTACTCTCGCTATATGCTTATGATGAATGAACTGTAGCTTCATAGACCAACGTAAAATGGTAAGATTGTTTAATAATCAAATGTTGGTAAGTTAAGTTCATGTTCCATTATTGTATTTTTTTTTTGTCAAGTTAATGAAGCACATTCTGCTTATAGTTTTTAAAAGTTCACTAACTCTGATTGATTTGCAATTAAATTGCATCATCAATTAAAAATAGAAATGTTATACTTGAAAGGAATCAAAAAGGGAACACATACTTTATGGATCTCAATTTGGTTCCTAACAACAACATGACATAACTAGTTATTATAAATGATCTACTTATATCTTTTAAAATGATAATATTCTAACTTCATCGTGCTTGACAAACTTAGACCAAGGAACTTGATTATAGGTACTTCTTATATCTAGTTCCTAAAGGATAAAGTTTGCTAACTATGTCCATAAAGATAGTATGTGATCTTATCTTCTTTCAAAATTATAAAATTTGGTGTGCACAATAAATTCTTTTGCATGTGAATTTTTGTGGCATCTTAATTGTTTAGATTAGAATTTTGAAAGAGAATTGTCTTGATTATAGTTTATGGTTATGTAAGGAACACTTGATTCTTTTCTTTAATAGCAAAGATGAATATTCTACATAATGTGTAATCATTGCCAAGAATATTAAAATTTAAGTGGTCATTAATTATTATATTTGAGATCTAACCATGGAACCAAGTTCCAAACAAGTTTGATGATTTTGCAGGAAACAAGGTACTGACTAAGAGCTTTCAAAGGAACTCCTAGACAAAAGTCGTAAATACTGCTTCATATTCATCAACAAGGATATGGTTACATCTTTGATCAACAAGACAACCTACAAACTCAAAAAGTAGAAGATTCTACTAGGGAAGTTTGATGATATAAGTGAAGAGGCGATGTTCCTGTGATGCACCTTCAATTGCAAAGCATACCAAGTTTACAACAAAAAAAACAATGTGCATAATAATGAGTGAGCATATTATTTTGATTGAAACTAACTTGTTTGTTTCCAGTAAACAGGGTAAAGATGGTTTTTATGCTGAACGCACAAGTTCCGATGGAGCAATGAGTTCCTAACATGAAATATGTCACTCTGAAAAGCAGCAATGGCAAACTATATGACCTCATGAAGAAGAGCTTAAAAATAAATATCAAGTTCAAATTTCTGGAATAGAAGTTCAACTCAATCAATATGTGAAAGCGAGTTCCTATGCAATTAGTAGGAACAGGCAGTTCAGTTCCATACTTCCAGTAATCGAGTTCCTTGCCTCTAACTGGAAGATAAGAAGTATTCATGCGACTCATTTACAGTGACATTGACTAAGGAACTCTATAAAGGTTAGCTGTTAAAAGGAACAACTAAACAAAGGTGTTGATTTTGAAGAAATTTTTATTCATGTAGCTAGGTCATGAGATAATTGTATATTAATTTTTCTTGTTGCTTACATAGGATTTAGATTGTTCCAAATATATTTTGAATGTGTTGAAATTTTTTTTTTTTTGGAAATCAATGAGGAACAACATAAAGTTTCTTCTTGAAAAATGATTTCAAAATTGACAATAATTTTTGTTTTCAAGGGGAATTGATTTAGTAGTTGTACATTGTAATATGGATAATGTTTTTGGTACAACTAACTTTTTTATGCAAGGGTTTTTTCTAACCTTATAAGGAAATGCGTACACGAGTATGATAAGGGAACACAACTACTCTCTTGGAACATAATGATGCAAGGACAAAAACATGTCAAGGAACTTTTGAAGAATGATGAGTATGAGTCGAGTTGAAATGAAATGAAAGTTTTATATTCATGGTGAAATGTGACTTAAGTTATGATGTTCCTATTCACATTGTATCATGATTAATAAATTACATCGTTAAGTTATTAATATGAATGCATATCTTTTAGGATTTTTTAACTGGAATAATACAAACTTTGACCCGTTCTCTCGTAAAAATACAAACTTTTGATTAATTTTTAATAATACAAACTTTAGGCCAAAATTCCTCCAGGCCACATGTTGTTATTTCATTGGTTGTTTTAAAAAGAAAATTAAAAAAACAAAAAATACTTTTCCTTTTTTCCTCCTCCCCTCCACTGATCTCTTTCCCCCTTCCCCACCATGGCCCCTGCCAGGCTGCCATGCCTTTCCCCTCCCCTCCCCCCAACCCCAATCCCCACCCTGCTCATTTACTTCACAGGCGATTTTCTCCTTCGCAAATATCAACTACCAAGAAATCTCCATTGATCAAGAAATCAAATTCTCTCTCTTCTTCTTCTTCCTCATTCTCCATTTCTAAACCTCTCGATTTCACTCTTTGTTGTTGTCATAGCAGCAATTTCGTCCGATTCTGCTTCGTCGTCGTCGTCTTTATCGCCATTGCAGCAATTTCTCAGATCTGCTGCTCAGGGGATTGAAGATTTTACGAATTCGCTGTTGAATTCGTCGCCGAAGAAGGATGAAGTTGTGGCGAGAGATAAATTGGAGGAAGGAAATTTTTATTGTAAGCCTAATCAGTGTTGTTTTGTCCACTTGTCCAACAAGTAAGCTGTAGGCTTAGCTTCCTTGTCAAGCAAGTAAATTAGTATCTTGAGTGTTCTTCAGATGGAGACTTGTGCAACAATGCCTGAATTATAGCTTAATCCTTAGCCTTGGCTTCGCTCCCGAACCTGCACAAAGGGACCCACCCTGGAGGTTTGGGTGGTGGTTCCCCCTCCGATGCTTAAGTCAGTTATCAGGAGTTGAAAGAGAAAGTAGAGATAGAAAGAGAAAGTGAGAGAGAATTTATCAGAGTAACTTTACACTGTTTGCATTGAATATGTTTTCTCCTGATTTCAGGGGTATTTATAGTGATAGCAAGTTGACAGCTAACCTTAAAAACTAACCTACAATAGTGGCCTCTGATTGGCTGAGGAATCAGATCATGACACGTGGCAGACCATGACTGGGGGATGTCTATTTCCCACTCTCCTTCAGCCATTTGGCACTGCTGGGCTCTGACTATTGGGCCAGAAATTCAATCCTTTTACCCAACTGAGCATAGCCCAGAGACTAAGCCTTACTTTTATTTTAAATAGGATGACACGTGTACGGCTCTGATGAGCCCATGTGTCGTTAAGGGAGCCGTAGATATTAGGCTACAACATTTGCCCCTAAAAGGGCTTTCACTGTTGGCCCATCTGACAGTTAATGCCCTTTTACCCAAGGTAGCTTTTTGTTGGCCCGTCTGACGGTTACGGCCCGTTATACAGAAGGTAGGGTATTCAAAATGAAGGAAATGACGCGCCCTTTCTTGTGTTATACCGGTCATATTAGACCGTGGGACTCCCTTTTCGGTCATTCTTGACCGGCTGCGCAGGTTTCTTATTCCTCTATAAATATCCTTGGTGTGAAAACATTCAATCATTTAACACCTCGAACAAATTTTTCTAGAGAGAGAGGCTCTGCAATTTTCTAGAGAGAGAGAGAGATCGTCCATCTTCAGCATCCTTCACCGAATTTCCCAGGACGTTCTTAGCGGGTATCGTTTCTTTGATCCTTTTATTCTTCTTTATTCTTTATTTTTTCTTAGAAAATCAATAAAATGGAATCATCTTCGTCAAATAATCCTAGCCGACCAAGAGCTTGTCTTGACCCTAGAACCGATACTTCTTCTTCGGTACATTCTAGAGTTGGGCCTCTTCTGGCCGAGTACATATTTTTTCATAGTTTTGGCCGAGAAAGTCGGACGACCCGGTCTTTACTCGTGCGGGGGTAATCGGCGCGCGTCAAGCAAACGGCCCGTCTAAGACGAAAAGCAATAATTCCGTCAAATAGCTCGGATATGGAGGAATCGGCGGGACGAGTGCCGCGATGAGGCAAGAGAGGTCCAAAGTGCTCGGTCCTTGGACAGGCCTCCGTTTGACCATGATGCGAGACTTTGAAATAAAAAGCGAGACCGGCACTTGGGCGGGACGCCGATACGGAGGAGATCGGCGAAGGTAATAATGGTAGCGATCCCGAGGCTGCCGAAGAATCCGACGAGGCCTCTACCACTCGTCAGAGATTAGAAAACGTTTAGGTCCCCTTTCTGATCCTGGCTTCATTTTAGTTAACCGTAAGTGGTTAGAGAAACTAGGACCAGACCCTAATTTCTTGTCGTCTTTCATGCCCATGCCGGGCTTCTCCTTTGTCATTCCTAATAACGACGCGACGATCCCGAGTGCTCCCGGGAGCCATTTCGCCGTCTATAAAATGGCCTTAGATGCTTGGATTGAGGTTTCCTCTTCACGACTTCATAGAACAAGTGCTTGCAAGCACTACCACATCGGCCATAACCACGGTGGCACCAAATGCTTGGCACAACATCCCGACGTTTATTGCCGTCATGCGAGCTACGCGGCCTAGCCCTTTCCCTTCAAGCCTTTACCCATATCCATTATGCGTCCAAGGTACTGGGGCTATGGACGGAGCATGGCTCAACATCAAGAATCGTCCAGAGCTTCATGACGGCTTTGGGGAAATCGTCAAAGATGCACGATTGGAAAGCCGATTTCATCTTTTTTACGGGCGTCCAGCGACTATGTCTCGAGAGCTACGAGATATTATAATAGATCCGTCACAAATACCGGACGAAAGCGGTCTTGGCTGGAGCTGGAGGACGAATTTAACGAGGAGGTGGTGGAGTACTTCAGAGTGAAGGAGTACTCCAGACCCGGCCAACGATCTTTTAAGGGACCGTCCAACTGGATACCCTTTAAGGAGATGTTTTACCAAGACGACTTCTTGGTCGCTGCCGGCTTGCGGTTGGCTGAGGATAGAGGTATATTTAAAATCATCCAAGTAAAACTCCTCGTCCATAACTCATATAACGGGCACACATATTTTTTTTTTTTTGTATTTTCAGACTCGGCCAGGCAACGCCTCAAACCATCTTGGACTGGAGAAATCAGCATGTCTCAATTTACAGATAATCTGTGGAAGGAGTATGCAAAGAGCAGCGCCGAAAAAAGGGCGGAAACAGTGGTAAATTTTTTATTTTTTTTATTTTTAATTTTTTTTTTTTTTTTTGACGTGGGTCACTCCAAGAAGGAGAACGGAATTGGTACTCCAATTCTTGGGCCACGAATTGGTGTTCTTGAGAGTCACCCAAAGAAGGAGATCGTCCAGACTTGGACGGTCACCTCTTTGGGACCATGCTCGTCCAAGAACTGGTACCCAATTCTTGGACGAGAGTCATACCAAGAAGTAGATCGTCCAGACTTGGACAGTCACCTCTTTGGGACCATGCTCGTCCAAGAATTGGTACCCAATTCTTGGACGAGAGTCATCCCAAGAAGGAGAACGTCCATACTTGGACGGTCACCTCTTTGGGACCATGCTCGTCCAAGAATTGGTACCCAATTCTTGGACGAGAGTCATCTCAAGAAGGAGAACGTCCAAACTTGGACGGTCACCTTCTTGGGGCCATGCTCGTCCAAGAGTTGGTGTCCAATTCTTGGACGAGAGTCACTCGAAAAAGGAGAACATCCAGACTTGGACGTTCACCTTCTTGGGGTCATGCTCGTCCAAGAGTTTTGCACCAAATCTTGGACGAAGAACAGCCAAGGAAAGAGATCGTCCAGACTTGGACGGTCACCTCTTTGGGACCGTTCTCGTCTGGATTCTTGCATCCAATTTTGGGGCGAGGGTCGGCCATAGAAGAACGTCCATACTTGGACGGTCACCTTCTTGGGGCCACACTCGTCTGGATTTTTGCAATAGTAGTTATTTCTTTTTTGTGGACGATCAATCTGATGCCTTTACTTTTTGCAGAAAAATGCTCCTACAAACAAGCTTCCACCTGGGAAGTCGTCCTCGTCCAGGAAGAGGCCCACTACGGCCGCTGACCAGCCTTCAGCGAAGAAGCCCAAGGGCTTTACAAGGAAGAGGGCGGACAAGGCGGTTCCTGCTGCCGAGAGTGGGGAGAAAAGCATGCCTCCCCCACAAGCCAAGGCTCTTAAAAGAGAGCCGTCAACTGCCGGATCGGCCGAGGAGGTAAGGGATGCACACGCAGCTGTGCCGCTCAGCGTTTTGCCGACCGACTCGCCGAGGTCAACCCGGAGTCCGCCTTGGCTGCGGTTGCGCCGGGATCCGATGCCGTCGCCGAGAACTATCCGGGGTTCGGCGGCTCGGTGGCAAAGGCGGTGCCACGGATGCCTCTAGCTGTTAGGGACGGCATCAATTTCGCCTCGGTGAGTCGTATTACCCCAACATAGTTAGGACGATGCGGGTCGGTGGACGGTCCATGAGTCCGTCCAATAGACAAGCCATCGTCTTCCCTATCAAGATAACTGACTCTCCCCCTCTTTCAGATAAGGGCAAGGGCCCTGCTATTCCCCCAACTCCTCCCACTGCTGATTCGGACGAGGAGTCCTCTCCTGCCTTTGCCAAAATGTCAAGGCTGGAGAAAGAGCGGCTGAAGCAGGAGCTCTTCAAATGCTTCCCCGAATCCTACATCAAGGGATTAAGGGGAGCGTCCGTCGGCATGTGGGCTACATGTCTCGCCTTCTGCCGAGGTATTGCTTTATGGATCGCCTTGTTTTATACTTGTACAAATTCACTTGGCAAATCGTCTAATAACGTGATTTGTTTTCTTTGCCCCGACTTACGGCTCGCAAGCATACTAAGCGAAGATTGGGCGAGGGAGCTTAGAAAAGAGAATAAACAGCTCGTCCATTTGGCGACTACGGCAGGCGACAAGGCCATCCATGATATTGAGATGGCTAATACTCTCCATCGTCAATCCTTGGAGGCTTTGGAGAAGAGATCGGCACTCCTGGAGTCTGAGAACAAGAATCACCTTGTTAAAATCAACCAGCTATATTCCGAGCAGGATCGTCTAAGGATGATCATAGACGCTCTCTCTGCTGAGTTGAAAGGCGAAAGGGATGTCGCTCTTATTGCCGCGCCGAGCCGAGAAGAGAGAACATGCACCTAAGGGCAAAGGCGCCCGTCGAAAAGGGAGGCGGCCAAGTCCTTCGACGATGCCAAGGAAGGGTTGAAACAAGTCGTCAAAACGACCAAGGACTGGGCCGTCAAAGCCTTTGGGATGCTGGCTGAGGAAGCTGAGGTCCCCAGCTTCGTTCGTCGTCTGGAGTATCAAGAGAGCGTTCATCGGGCTATGGTATGCGCCGAGGAACCTCCGGAGTTTGAAGAGTCAGACGACGAGGCTGCTACTGAGGTGGAGACCCCTAAAGACGACCAAGAAACCCGCTCTGAAGACGAAGCCTAAGCTTAGGTTTATTTTCATGTTTCTTAGCTTGTTCGCTGCTGTATCTTTAACTCTTCAGCTCCTACGTTGTAATTCTTTACAAATTATATATGAAAGAGTATTTTTGCCAATCTCCTGCCTTTTATCTTTCTGAATTCTAATTTTGACTAAGTATAATATCACCTTCGTCCTGAACAATCGGACGATCTGCTTTTCCTGAAGAGTACAAAATTTTGTCCGAAGCAAAAATGTGAGTCGTCCTAAGTACCAAAAGAGGCTTGTCTGGGATTGCCATCCTAGGATTGAACGATTTCCATCTTCGTCTAGGATTGAACGATTACCAATTTTGGACGAAGGTCACCCAATGAAGGAGAACGTCCATACTTGGACGATCGCCTTCTTGGGGCCATCTTCGTCTGGAATTGGCCTCCAACTTTTGGACGAGGGCCACCCAATGAAGGAGAACGTCCATACTTGGACGGTCACCTTCTTGGGGCCATTTTCGTCTGGAATTGGCTTCCAATTTTTGGACGAGGGTCACCCAGTGAAGGAAAACGTCCATACTTAGACGGTCACCTTCTTGGGGCCATCATCGTCTGGAATTGGCTTCCAATTTTTGGACGAGGGTCACCCAATGAAGGAGAACGTCCATACTTGGACGGTCACCTTCTTGGGGCCATCTTCGTCTGGAATTGGCTTCCAATTTTTGGACGAGGGTCACCCAATGAAGGAAAACGTCCATACTTAGACGATCACCTTCTTGGGGCCATCTTCGTCTGGAATTGGCTTCCAATTTTGGACGAGGGTCACCCAATGAAGGAGAGCGTCCATACTTAGACGGTCACCTTCCTGGGGCCACCTTCGTCTGGGGCCATCCTGGTTTTTGGACGACCTACTCTCCTTAGCTCGTCCTATAGGCTTTTATTATCCCCCCGCTCTTGGGCTTAGCTCAATCGTATATTGAAGTGGAGCTGAAGTCCAAGAGGGAGAGCGGCCAGCCTTGGCTGAGCCTGCTGAAGTTGATGGGCGAGCGTGAGATACATGTTTTTGCCGGCTTCCTTGAGGGAGCAAAACTCGTCATTAAGTAGCGATCCCTTACTAGGGTCTGGACTACCTAGCTGTCCGTATTTTTGAAAGTAAGTATCCTTTACTAAGGGCTTATTTCGGGCCAGCCTTCTCTCAGAGACTTTGACGTTACTCTTACTAGAGGTTTTGTCAATTTGACGGCCATATATGCATTATATATTTGGCCGGTCTCTTTGAGGGAGTGATGTTCGGCGTAAATGCGAGCAATTCTGACGCTCTGCTATTGTTTGTATTTTTGTCCAGGTTATTGTCACTTTTAGACGAGTAACTGATTTAATGCCCCAAAGTGAAGTAACTTGGTGAAAATAAACAATAAGATAAGATAGTAGGAATTGTATTATATGGATTTTCCTTGGCTGAAAGCCAAGATGCATGTATACAATTCTTTTCTTACTAATATGTGCCGTGGCACTTTGGAGTAACTACAAATTACCCTACTTATATCTGACGAAGATCTGAGCTAGACGTGGTACTTCTTTAAGTTGTCTGAATTCCAGGTACGCTGAATAGATCTTCCATCTAGACCTTGCAGACGAAAAGTCCCACTGTGTATTTCCTGGACAATCAGATAAGGTCCTTCCCAATTTGGTGTAAGTTTTCCCAACTCTTTAGCTCGTCCAACTGCTTCCATCTTTCTCAGAACAAGATCCCCCACCTTTAGCGGTCGTCTAACAACTCTTTTGTTAAACTCCCGAGCCATACGCAGTTTGTACAATTGCATTCTTAGCAAGGCATTGCCCCTGACTTCTGGGACTTGGTCCAAGGCCGTACGCAATGCGGCCCAGTTGGCTTCCTCTGTGTATAACATGACTCGTAGGGTGGGCTCCTCGATCTCAATGGGCAAGACGGCTTCAGTACCATAGACTAGCATGAAAGGCGTCTCGCCTGTAGAATTCTTAGCAGTTGTTCTAATGGACCATAACACCAATTGCAGTTCTTCAACCCATTGCCCTTTGGCGTTGTCCAGCTTCTTCTTGATTCCATTTGATAGAATCTTGTTGAAGGACTCGACTTGCCCATTAGCTTGTGGGTGGGCGACCGCTGCAAAGTGAGCTTTGATTTCTCTTTCGATGACCCATTCTTTCAGCTTAGGCGTTTCGAACTGTGGACCATTATCAAAGACGAATGACCGAGGCATGCCAAATCGAGTTATAATGTTCTTCCGGATGAAGCCCTTGACGTCGTTTGTTGTTATTCCTCGTATGGCTTCGCCTTCTATCCATTTAGTGAAATAGTCCATTGCTACAATCACAAACTTCTTTTGCCCCGGCCGGCCACAGGGGAAAGGTCCTAGGATATCCATGCCCCATTTGGCAAAAGGCGGAGGGAACAAGATGGGGGTCAAATAGTTGGACGGCTTCGATGCACATTTCCATGCTTCGACAACTGTCACACTTATTTGCATAGGCTAAAGCATCCTCCTTTAAGGTAGGCCAAGTAGTACCCCGTCCTTAAAGCCTTCTCGCCTAAGGCTCTTCCCCCAATGTGAGAGGCACAAGCTCCTTCATGGAGTTCTTTCGAGAACTTCCGGACCATCTTCTCTCGGTGACACACTTGAGTAGAGGCCGGTTGAACGACTTCTTGTAAAGTGTCTCGTCCCATAGTTCAAACCACTTGTCTCTGGCCTTCACATACTTGGCCTCTACAGGATCCGAAGGCAATCGCCCTGTCTTCTTGTATTCTATGATCGGCTCCATCCAGACATTCCCTCGGCTGAGAAACATAATCTCCTCTTGGTCGATGCTCTTTTTGGGTTTGACTTCCCAAAAGACTGTTCTTGGCACATCACCCTCAGCCGAGCTGGCCAATTTCGAGAGAGCATCTGCTTGATGATTTTCGGACCTTGGCACTTGGTCGAGGACAAATTGTTTTAATGGCTCAATCTCATCCTTGATCAGCCGCATATATTTGCCCATTGATGCTTCTTTGCATTCAAAATCTCCGTTGACCTCGGTCGACAACTAAGAGAGAGTCCGATTTTGCCTCAATCAATCTCTACAGCCGCCTTGCACATTTTGATTCCAGCCAAGAGTGCTTCATATTCAGCTTCGTTATTGGACGCTTTGAATTGGAATCTTAATGCATATTCAAATTTGTCTCCTTCGGGAGATTGACAAATGATTCCTGCCCCACACCCATTGACTGTGGACGATCCATCAACCATGAGCGCCCAATGCTTCCTTCCTTCAGCTGGATCAGATATTGGCTTTATGGTTGGCCGAGTAAGCTCAACTATAAAATCAGCCAAGGCTTGCCCCTTAATGGCCTTCCTTGGTTCAAATGATATGTCAAACATGTTGAGCTCAACCGCCCATTTTAACATTCGCCCCACTGCTTCCATCTTCTCGAGAACTTGCTTCAAAGGTTGATCGAGTATAGACGAGTATACTGTGTGCCAAAAAATAGGGCCTTAACTTTCTGCTAGCCATGACAAGGGCCAATCCAAACTTCTCAACAGGAGTATACCGGTTTTCCGCGTCCTTGAGCACGTGACTCACGAAGTATATTGGGATCTGGACGGATTCTCTTTCAGCCAATAGGACGGCACTCACAGCTTGAGTGGATACAGCCAAGTATACAAACAATTTTTCCCCCTCTGCAGATCGACCAACCTAGGCGGCTGGCGAAGATGATCTTTGACATCTTTGAAGGGCTTCCTCCGCCTCTGCTGTCCATTCAAACTTGGCTTTTTTCTTGATCGTGGCAAAGAAGTGATGGCACTTGTCGCCTGACTTAGACAAAAATCGTCCAAGGGCAGCCAAGCAACCTGTCAACCGTTGTACCTCTTTTACCATCGAAGGAGAATTCATGTCTAGGACAGCTTGAATCTTTTCAGGGTTGGCTTCTATTCCCCCTCGATCCACCAAGAAACCTAAAAACTTCCCCGACAAAACCCCAAAGACACATTTTTTGGGATTCGGCTTTAACTTGTATTTCCCGAGAGTTTCGAAAGTTTCTCTCAAATCACCAACATGGCTTTCTTCTTGACGGCTCTTGACTATCATATCGTCAATATATGCCTCCATATTTCGTCCTAACTGCGGCTGAAAAACATTATTGATCAATCTTTGAAAAGTGGCCGGGGCATTGCGTAGGCCGAATGGCATCCTCACCCAGCCATACAACCCTTTTTCAGTAATGAAGGACGTTTTGTCCTGATCCTCTGGCCACATTGGGATTTGATGAAAACCTGAATATGCGTCCATGAAGCTCAGCAAAGCATGGCCAGCAGTGGAGTCTACTAGACGATCCAACTTAGGCAAAGGGAAACTGTCCTTAGGACAAGCCTTGTTGAGGTCCGTGTAGTCCACAAACATTCTCCAGGTGCCATTAGGCTTTGGTACCATAACCACATTTGCTATCCATTCTGGATAATAGGTTTCTTTGATGAACTTGGATTCCAACAACTTCTGAACTTCTTGGTCGACCGCCTGGTTTCTAGCCGGTCCCAAATGCCTCTTCTTCTGGCGAACCGGTTTCAAATTTGGATCAACATTCAACCGATGGACGGCTACTTCCGGATCAATTCCCGGCATTTCTTCGACGCAATAGGCAAACACATCTTGAAACTCTTTCAACAAGTGGACTAGATGACCCTTCAAACCAGGACTGAGCGAAGATCCAATTTTGAGGGTCCTTTCTGGACGAGCTTCATCCAGACGTACTTCTTCAAGGGCTTCCACTGGCTCTGGACGTTCTACTGTTAGCCCCATGATGGCCATGACCTCTTCAGACGAGGAGGGTTCTTCCTTGATGATTTCATATTTTCTCTTCTTGCTGGGGAGATGTTCAGACACCTTCCTTGAGGGAGCAAGAGGCGTCTGAGGGCTCTCAAAGGTCAATTTTAACGAGGCGACCTGATCTTTGACAAATCCAGACGTTTTCCTCTCGCTATCCATCTTCGTCTGATCTTTCTCCATTCCAGACGTTCTCCTTTCGCAAGCAACCTTCGTCTGATCCTTTTCTATTCCAGACGTTTTCCTTTTGCTAGCAACCTTCGTCTGATCTTGCTTGTCAGCCTTCCATGATGATGGTTTCAGAGTAGTTAGGTAACATTCCCTAGCCGCCTGCTGGTCTCCATACAAGGAGCCAATCTTGCCGTCATCACACTCATACTTCATCAACATCAAGTGCGTTACTATTACTGCTTTGACATGATTCAGAGTTGGTCGTCCAAGAATGACATTGTAAGCTGTCAAATCTCGGACCACCAAGAACTTGATAAACAGAGTTCTTGAGGCTTCCTTCTCACCAACTCGGACGGGCAACGTGACCGTTCCCATGGGGTGGATGACTCCTCCCCCAAACCCTATGATGGGATGGTGGACGGGAACCAAGTTCCTTTCGTCAAACCTCAACCTGGACAAACAATCAGCACTAATGATGTCCGTCGAACTTTCGGTGTCGATCAGGATTCTTCTCACTCTCAAGTTTGCTATTTTCATTTCTACGACCAAGGGATCATCATGGGGAGTCCTCAACCTGCCCCGATCTTGCTCACTAACTACCACCCTTGGGAAGGGCTCAGCCTTCGTCTGATCAGCTAATAAAACTTGGCCGAGCTCCCTAAGGTAGTTTTTGTGCCCTCTATTAGTTGGTCCTCCAGCAGCAAATCCACCTGAGATTACGAGAACAACATCTTCGTCTGTGCTTGCACTCTCTTTCTTCTTGTTATGCCAATCATCTTTCCTTGGAAACTTCCTTCCCCCTTGCGGCATATAGGAATTCATCTTTCCTTTTCGGGCTAACTCTTCCAAAGCTCTCTTGAGGTGCTTACATTCATTAGTCTCATGACCACAATCCTTGTGGAAGTGACAATACTTGCTCTTATCCCTATTTCTATAAGGGGTTTTCATCTCAGCTGGAGCCTTCCACTCATATTGATCCTTGATCTCCATGAGAATGGAGTATTGGTCTTTGTTAAACTCAATAGGATTGGATGAGGATGGCTCGGCCTCCTTTCTCTTGCTCCTTCTGGACGAAGTGGTGGTTGCGGCTATAGCCCAGGTCTCGGCCTTTTTGGGGTTGCTCTTCTTTGGCCGAGCAACCTCTTCGAGCTTCTTAGACTCGGGATGTTTTGCTTCAGCACACACTTCGGTAGCGTGGATAAACGCTTCCGCTTCTCTTAAAGCCTCAAAGAAGAGTGGAGATTTTCTTCTTAACAAGATCAAACTTGAAACTTCCCGGCCTTAGACCCCGATGAAGGCGTCAAAGGCTACTCCGAATTAAGATCTTGGATCTGAAGTGCTTCTAGGTTAAATCTCTTAACAAAACTCCTAAGAGCCTCCTTAGGTCCCCCGGGACGACCTTGCCTAGATGCATGCTTGTCTTTTGCTCTTGCTTGTTGGCAACAAAGTGACTAGTGAATAAGAAACCGAGTTCAAGTAAAATTGTTGACTGAATTAGGGGGAAGATTATTGAACCACTTCTGAGCTACTCCCTTCAAGGTAGCTGGGAAATTCTTACACCAAGTAGCATCGTCCACTCCTTGGACGTACATCTAATGTTTGTAAGCAGACAGGTGATCATCAGGATCAGTTGTTCCATCAAAAGGCTCAATGGTTGGGAGTTTTACCATTGGGAAGGGGGCGCCTCCATGATCCTGGCCGAGAATGGGGTAGGCCGGTTGATCCGGGAGGGCTCCCAATTGTCCCTCGATGGGCATGAACTCCTTGCGATATTCTTTCATTACAGGATTGGATGAAGTGTTTGCGAGCACTGGACGCCTATAGACCATGGGCCGAGCCACTTTGTCTTCTCTGTCGCGGATGAACAAGAGAGTGACTTAAACTTCGTCCCTCCCCTCTGGACGACAACCTCAAAGGAGAGTCTCTCAAATATGGTGTAGATCCTATCGCTGATCGCTGTAATGCAGCAGCTTTCTTTGCTTCTAGATACTCTCTGGCATCTGTTTCCATGCGGTGCCCGCTTGGACGAACATGGTCTTGAGTCATCACCACCAAGTTCCAGTCCATCTTTCTTCGTTGATCATTATCCTCTGGCTGCTTTCCTCTTGACGTCCTCCTAGAGGGCTCCTGGCGAACATGGCGACTAGGACCTCGGACGATCTACTTGAGAACGTCCTCTAGGACGAGGTGGATTGTTAGCACTGGCTCCGGGTTGTGATGAAAAAAAAGCATATTGCTTTTAATGCGCTCCCGGACGACCGCCGCCATCTTAGTCTCGAAAGTCGTTCAAAGCACATTCTCCAGGTGGGCGGCCATCCTGGACGATCCGGATTCACTTGGATGACCGGTTGCTGGCTTGGTCCAGAACATTGACAATGGACGGGGTCTATCTCTTCCTCTAGGTGGTCTTTCATGCTCCACCGTATCTTCGACATTAACTTGAAGGCTTCGATTCCTGGCAATGTTGGACGATTGACAATCAGTCATCGTTGCGTCTCCCCACAGACGGCGCCAAATGTTTTGTCCACTTGTCCAACAAGTAAGCTGTAGGCTTAGCTTCCTTGTCAAGCAAGTAAATTAGTATCTTGAGTGTTCTTCAGATGGAGACTTGTGCAACAATGCCTGAATTATAGCTTAATCCTTAGCCTTGGCTTCGCTCCCGAACCTGCACAAAGGGACCCACCCTGGAGGTTTGGGTGGTGGTTCCCCCTCCGATGCTTAAGTCAGTTATCAGGAGTTGAAAGAGAAAGTAGAGATAGAAAGAGAAAGTGAGAGAGAATTTATCAGAGTAACTTTACACTGTTTGCATTGAATATGTTTTCTCCTGATTTCAGGGGTATTTATAGTGATAGCAAGTTGACAGCTAACCTTAAAAACTGACCTACAATAGTGGCCTCTGATTGGCTGAGGAATCAGATCATGACACGTGGCAGACCATGACTGGGGGATGTCTATTACCCACTCTCCTTCAGCCATTTGGCACTGCTGGGCTCTGACTATTGGGCCAGAAATTCAATCCTTTTACCCAACTGAGCATAGCCCAGAGACTAAGCCTTACTTTTATTTTAAATAGGATGACACGTGTACGGCTCTGATGAGCCCATGTGTCGTTAAGGGAGCCGTAGATATTAGGCTACAACAAGTGTTACTATAGAAATTTCCGCAATTGATGAACAAAGTTCTACAATTGAAGCCCTAATTTCGTGTGTGTTTTTAATTTCATCTTTCGAAGTGTTTTTGATAATCAAGAATTATGTTGTTGGGGTTGGGGTGATTCAGGTGGGTGGGATTAGAAGCTTCTCAAATGCCTACAAGAACATCATCCCCGCACATTACACAATCAAACTTTCGTTTACAAAATCAACACTAAATTGCTGATTGTAGAAACCAAGCAGAAAATTATGGCACGAAAGTGCAAAGATGGGAACAATGATGCGTTCTCCAGCAGACGCTGATGAAGTTTTCCGATGAAGGGGTGGTGGTTTTGGGGTGGCGAAGGGTCGGGGTGATTTGAGGGAGGATAGAGGGTGGGGAAGTGAATTAGAAGAAGAAGGGAGGAGAGAGAAATCTGCTGGTGGAAAGTGAAGAAGGGTGGCGATGGGTCAGGGAGGCGCCAGGAGGTGATCTCCGGTTGGGGGAGGTGCTAGGTGTGGTGTTTCAGGTGGAGGGGGGTTGGGGGTTGGGCTAGGTGTGGTGTTTCAGATGGGGGGAGGAAGAAAGTGATTTTAAGTTTTTTTTATTTTTTTTAAAAAATCTTAACCTGTTTTACAGGTTTCAAGTCAAGTTGACCTACTCTAGGAATTTTGGTGTAAAGTTTATATTATTCAAAAATAATTCAAAGGTTGTATTATTACGAGCGAACCGCCGAAAGTTTGTATTATTCTAGTTAAAAAATCCTATCTTTTATAAGTCATGCTTTAAATTATGTGAATATATGTTCTATATAGTTTCACCTATTCATGGACTGTTTAGAGGAACAAGACTTAATGAAGTATGATTTGAGTATAAACATGTTCTTTTCCAAAAGTTTTTTCGAATTGGGCTCTTACACATATCAAAAATTAAAGTGATTATATGCACAATAGCCTAAATATGTTACACTTAATTTTTGTGTCGTAAAGGCATACTCACTTGCCTAAGAGTGTTAGAGGTCTCATAATAGAACTATGGATGCTATCTAACATGAAAATCCTAAGTTGCCAAAGATACAATGAAAGAAACATTAATGGAATAAGACAGGTAAATTCCCATACTATTTTTTGTTTAACTATTAGAGGGAACAAACTTATTCTTAGCCAACTATCATCACTGTACACCACATTGCTTCAAATACCCTTTGATTAATTAAATCCTCATTATCATTCATATCATATCACTTCAAATCTCCTAATTCCCATGTGCTCTAATTAAAATTCATGACTTTTTATGGTTTATTTATGCATAAAGAGTGATAAATGGTAAATACATTTTGAGGGGAAAGCAATGGAAGAAATGAGAAGCAAGTATTTTGTGTTTTATCAATTGATGCTCAAAAGGATATATTATTAAATGGAACTAATCATATATGTTCCTAATGATGAAGGAATGGTAAGGAACTCGGGGGGAATAACGAAGAAATCGATATAAATGTGACATTCTAGGAATAATGCAATAACTTATAATGACTCTCTTGTTTAAAGAAAAAACAAACAAGGGTGATCAAATCTTCATTATTTTCTAGTAGTCAATATTTGATATGGTTGTGAGGACGTTTACTCATGGATTTGATGATTTGAGAAGAGGAACATAAGCGAAAGATTGGAATAACTTGATTATAAAGATGAATTCGTTCAAGTTTCTTCACACAATGAGTTCCTCACTGTTGGTTGGTTGAGTAAAAGTGAACTTGATAGTATATATATATATATCAAGGTGAATGTGTGTGGAGTTTGGCAAATATTTCAAAAGTGTATGGTGAAGTGATAAACTCTAATGATTGTTGAGAACCTCTTATTAAAAGTCAAACCCAAAGAGCACACTATATATCTCAAGTTCCCTCTATTCAAATTGTTCCATAAATTTTTTCATATTTCTTTAAGCCGGATATTACAAGGTCCTATATCTCTTAATCCATTATTGACTTTCAAATCTGATTTTTCTTGACTTTTATTTTCTTATTTGTCAAGTTCCTTCCATGGTTTTTGAAGTTGGGTCTTTGGATTGTGAGTTGGAAATTTGTGTAGCACATGCATCCTAAATTTGAAAAATTGAGATTCTTGAGGATTTTGGGACTAACAAGTGTTTAACCCTTATAGTAGTAAGTGTATCATATAACAATATGTGTGTATGATTTACCTAAAACAAATGTGTGTAAGATGATCTTTTTCGATAATGACAAAGGGGGGAGAATATGTATGATGCTTATATTTAAACATAGTTAAGTCTAAATCCTTAAATGATGAACGTTCTTTGTATAATGTGTTTATCTATGCTGATATTTCCTTCATATACATGCATGACTTGTTCATTAAGGGGGATTAATGTACATCGTTTATTGCTTAATTTGTGATAAGCATTATTTGTTTGTCATCATCAAAATGGGGGAAATTGTTGAGTCATGTAGTGTTTTGATGATAAAAGGTTGAATATATCACATCATGAAAGACTTCCAACAAGTGAAGTTCCTAACAGAGTTCCTATAGGGAACACAAACAGAGCGGTTCCTAAGAGGAACATCGAATATGAAGTTCCAAAGCAGTTCCCGAGTGCGAGCAGCAAGATGACGTTTCAGAGTTGAAACGAGAAGTTCCTAAGCAGGAACTATGAATGCGAAGTTCCTTAAAGGAACTAGCACATCGAATGAAGTTCCATAGGTGGAGCTATTAGCATGCGATTCTTGAGTTGAAGCAGGATGGAGCATGGAGGCATAAAATATGAGCTTATTTTCTAGGATTCATGTAAGTATGTGAAATTGTGAAAGGTAATGGAACAAGGTCACAAAGAACTCGTGGAACATAGAGTCAAAAGTATTTAAGAGTCAGTAAGTCTGATGCATATAAAAAGCCTAAATTTATATTACGTATAATGAGTTTTTGTGAATGCTGGAACTTGTAGACGCAAGTTCCTGTATGAATTTGAACTCATGTATCCAGTCTTAGGAACACTGATTGGGAACACACCAAGAAACAATATTAGGAATAATAAAGTAATTCCATAAACTGAACGTGTAGTCTGATAGTTTAAAGAGTCAATTTTTTTTGTTTCTTAGTTAGTTTAGACTTAGATCCTATTAATTAGGAATTTAGTTTAGGAAAAGATTTTATTTAGATTTTCTGTTTTAGAAAAGATATTATTTTTATGTAAATATTTTATCTTTTATATTTTCGGTCAACTAAAAATAAGGGATATAATTTATGAAAAATCTTTTAATAAAAGAAAAGGTATTTTAATTAAATTAGTTTTAGTTTTGGGTTTAAATTAAAATAAAATTATTCAATTGATTTCCATGTACACGTTAAATAGTTTACTTATTTTCCAAGCTCCACAATCCATATTTACTGTACATGTTCAAATTAAGTTAGTGGAGTTAGTGGTTTCTTTCTTCCCAAACAATAAACATAATGGAAACATTGAGTTAGTGGTCTAAGTAGTGGGATGTTACTGAAGGAGTATTCAGAACAAATTGAACTATAAATCTAACGTCTAATTCAAGTTTCAAATCATCTGACTTGTGTCATTCCACAAGGTTTGCGTTACAAAAGAATTATATTTTCTATTCCTTGTTTTGAGTCAGTTCCTATGAGTTCCAAGTTCCTACGAGTGCCATGTTCCTTTACAATTCTTCAGTTTCTACATACTATAGTTAAACAATATTAACAAATGTCTATATTTGAGTTTGGGTTTAAAGGGATTGATTGAACTCTTGTAATGGGGACTTGGTTAAGAGGTTGACTGAATTATTTTATCGAGTTCGAGTTAGGAACTTGAGTAAGTTCTTGTTGTGTATGCGTAGACTTAGGGTGAAGTCTATCTAGGGGTAAAAGGTTTGAGTAAACCTTTTGTAAAGAGTTGTGGGAACTCTCGAAAGACTTAGAGTTAAGTCTAGAGTATAGAGTGGAGATTGTGAGAGAGTTGGAGTTCCAAGTGGAACTTGGGTATGTAATAGCTTGAAACAGTGGAGGTTCCCTATTATAGTGAAGAGTTTAAATCATGAGGAGGTCGTGGTTTTTCTTGTTGTATTGAGACAAGAAGTTTCCACGTAAAAATCTCTCTTGCACTTTGAGTTCCTTATTGCTTATGTTTTAAATTCCGCATTATTTGGGCAATAAGTTCCACACTGCAATTGACCCCCCCCTCTTGTAGTGTTCCTTCTGACTTAACACATTGCTCAACCATATCAGAAAATAAAGAGATCATACATCGGAAAAGTTGCAGGCGCATTACATAAACCACAAGCATTTTTCTAAAGGCATATGTGCCAAAAGGACAAGTAAAGGTAGTCTTATCTGGGTCTTCGGGAGCAATAGAAACTTGAGTGCAACCAGAATACCCGTCAAGAAAATAGTAATAACTATGTCCAGCTAGTCTCTCGAGCATTTGGTCCATAAATGGAAGTGGAAAATGGTCATTCCTAGTGGCTGCATTAAGTTTTCTATAATCTATGCAAACTAGCCAACCAGATTGGACTCTTGTAGGAACTAACTCATTTTATCATTCTTAACCACAATGATACCGGTCTTTTTTGAAACAACTTGTACGGGACTCATCCACTCATTATAAGAAATTGGATATATTATTCCGTGATCTAACTACTTAATTACTTCTTTCTTTAATACTTCTTGTAATCACTAGTACAGAATTGTAATCACTAGTACATAGGTCCGACGGCACATGTCTCGTCGCAGATGATGGATATAGCATCTGCGTCGGATAAGACACGACGCAGTTCATTTACTATTTGAGTCGGACCAAGCCAATAGTGCGACGCACATGACCCATCCCCCCTGCCTGATCGTCTCCCATCTGCGTCGCATGCAGAGCTATATGCGACGCAGATGTGGCTTGCTGGGCTGCTACGCATATGCCATCTGCGTCGGACCGTATATCCCATCCGACGCAAATAATGAAAAACGCTGAAACTAGTCATGCCATCTGCGTCGCGTATGACAACACATTAGACGCAAAAGTCCCAAATTTGCGTCAGATGGGTTGCCATAAACGACGCAAATGGCTGTTTTTATTAAAAAAAAAATTTACTGATAAAACTCACATCTTCAACCAATTGTACATTTCTCTTGCAGCAACAAGAAAAAACTAAATTTCAACAACTCAAATTTCAAGTTTCATGACAAAAACTGGTAATTCTACCATTTTTCACATAATTTACCATTTAAACCAAAAAAATCATCAAAATTAACCAAGAAACAAAAAGATCAACAACTTATCAACCAAAAGAAATTAAAGAAACTAAAGAACAATTGATTAAAGATAAAAAAAATATATGTTGATTATAGCAGAAGTGCGAAGTATGTTCCAGATAACAATAAACAAATTACAAATTAAACTACTTTCACGCCATCCATTTATACTGCAAACAATAAGCGAATACAATACACAAAAACAACGAAGTAGAGGATATTGAGAAGGGAAGGTTTAGATCTGCACCATCGAATTACAAATTCTCGAAAACAACAAGCAAATCTGTCAAAAACTAACCAAATCCAAGCGAAAAAAACTCTAGAAAACCCTAAATATATATCATCAACATTAATTACCATCGAATGTTTTCTTCGAAGGTTCAGATCTGGTTTAACTTGCGCAGGAGTTCTAGCTCGTCTTCAATTTGTTGTCCTTCAAATCGCCATTTGTTCTTCTTCAATTATCCTTCGCTGTTTTTGAGTTTCGAATTCCTCATTTGCTCTTCAGTTTCATTTGCTCTTCAATTTCAGATCTAGTTTCAATGGTGTTTGTTGCTCTTCAGTTTCGAATGATAGGAGGGGAAAAGTAGAAGAAGGGGAGGGACGAAGGGAGATAGGGAAAGTAGGAGAGTGGAGTCGGCGGTTAGAGTTGGAGAAGGAGAGGGAGAAGGGAGTGAGAGGTTAGGGTTTGATGGATTATTGAGATAACTCGAAAATTAAAAGGGGGAGGTGATGGATGTGCGTGGGATGGGCTTACCTTCGACGCGCATAGTTAGTTCCGCTTTTTTAAATTGGGTCGAGGAATTGCGTCGAGTGGACTACATATCCGACGCAGATGCAAATCCCCACCAATTGTTTTAATGTTCTGCGTCGAATGCACCCTATATCCGACGCACATGACTCATAATTTGCGTCGGACCACCTTAGTATCCGACGCAAATGGAGTGCTTATAGACTAATGCGTCAGTTTTCCAGTTGTGCGACGCAAATGAGGTGACGCAAATCAACGTTTTTCTACTAGTGAATGTAGGATTCAAACGTCTTTGGTGGTCTCGATGGGGTTTAGCATTTTCTTCAAGATGAATCCTATGTTGAACAATAGAAGGACTAATCCCTTTTATATCACTAAGACTCCATCCTATAGCATTCTTGTACTTTTTAAGCATTTCCATCAGTTTAGTCTCTTGCAAATCATCTAAGTTAGACACAATGATGACTGGGTAGCTCTGATCTTGTCCTAGGAATGCATATTTCAAAGGCTCGGGAAGTGGTTTCAGCTCTAGAGAAGGGGTAGACTCAGGGGGCAGCAGGTAGAGAAGATAAAATAGAACTTTCAGATTCAGTAGAACCAGCAAACATAACACTTTCAAGGTCTAGATCAGAAGACTAAATGTCTATAGGTTCACTATCATCTATACTACCAGTGGGATATGAATCTAACAATTAACTGTATCATAATACTCTTCATTTGATGGCTATTTATAGAGATTAAATATGTTCAGATCTACTGTCATGTTTCCAAAAGAGATTTTCATCATACCATTCCGACAATTAATCAATGCATTAGAAGTAGCTAAGAAAGGTCGTCCTAAGATGACTAGAATTTGATTTTCAGGATTAGAAATGTATTCAGTTTCAACAACAACAGAATCTACAGGAAAAATAAATTATCCTACCTTAATTAGAACATCTTCCACCACTTCCTTAGGTACCTTAATAGATCTATCAGCTAATTGAAGGGTTACCTTAGTGGGTTTCAGTTCACCTAAGACAAGTTGCTCGTAAACGACAAGTGGAAGCTGGTTGACACTAACACCTAAGTCTAAGAGTGTCTGTGAATGGTCTCATCGCCTATAACAATTGAAATAGTAGGGCAACCAGGGTCTTTATACTTCACTGGAATTTAATTAGAAATAATAGAACTCACATTAGAAACTAAGAATGCTTTCTTAGGTACGTTAGTTGCTGTCTTTGTGGTGCATAATTCTTTTAGGAATTTGACGTAAGGTGGCATTTGATTAATGGCATCAAGAAGAGGGATATTAATTTAACTTGTTAAAATGTTTCCCTTATCTTTTCAAATTGACCTTCATCTTTCTTTTAAGTGAGCCTATGAGGAAAAGGTGCTTTAGGCTTGTAAATCTGATTACTAACAATAGGTACAGACTTGTTTTTATCAGTTTCATTAGCCTCTTTTTCACTAGATTTTTATGAATTATCAGTAGTAGATTCATTATTACTCTTCTTCTCACTAGTTATGGAAGGCAAACTAGGTATAGAAGTAGAAGAAGAAGAATTAAGAGCATCATTAGATATGTCACCTATGTGATTATCAACTTGTTTTCCTGACCGTAAAGAAAGCATAACATTAACTCTTTTGAAATTATGATTTTGAACTTGTGAATTAGAATTCACATTCTTAGGATTAATTTCAGGTTGACTAGGGAATGTTCCTTTCTCTCTGTTCTGAGAAACTAACTAAGCAACAGTATTAGTTAATGTTTTAAGAGTTCTTTCTAAACTACTTACGTTTTTATCAGTTTCTGAATATCCAGGAGGAGGTTGTGTTTGAGAAATTGGTGGCCTTAGATTACCTTGAAAATTCTGATTTGGAGACATATAAGGTTGAGGTATTGAACTGTTGTTAAAAATTTCCAATTGACTACTAGAGCCTGCTAAGTGCTGACCTTGACTCCAAGAGAATTTAAGGTGATTACGCCATCCTGGATTATAGGTATTAGAATATGGGTCATTCCTAGGTTGCTGGAGAGCCATATTAGCTTGTTCTATATTATTATGACTTTGTGGAGCAATGTATGGGCAAGCATTGAAAATATGATCTAAACCATGGCAATGAGTGCACGAAAAAGATGCAATTTGGTGAGCTTGGGATTGTGGGACAAATAACCCTTTTAACTGATTTTCTAACAAAGTTAGCCTAGACTCAAGAGATGTATTATCTGAAACATTATACACGCCACTTTTAGCACTAGAAATCTTGGCAGGAAGGCTACTACTATCAGCTCTAGTGGTCTCCCATTCCAATGTATGATCAGCTAAATCTTCTAAAAATTCCCTTGCTTCATCAATAGTTTTACCAAAGAAGTTTCCCTAACACATAGATTCAAGCATAGTTCTAGAGTTAGGATCTAACCCTTCATACACAATTTCACACAATCGCGATTTTTCAAATCCATGGTGAGGGCATTGAGCAAGTAAATCCTTAAATCTATCTAAATATTTCCAGAAACTTTCACGTGCTAGTTGAATGAATTGGTTAATTTCATTTCTAAGTCTTACGGTCTTACCATTAGGGAAATATTTTTTTAAGAGGACTAGTACGAAAGCATCCCATGAGTCGATTGAATTGGGTGGAAGACCATACATCCATCTTTTAGCATTAGTTTTAAGAGCAAAAGGAATAGCCCTTAATCTTAGACCGTCAGTAGTTACTCCAGGATACTGCATTATAGCACAAATTCCATCAAATTCTCTAAGAAACAAATAAGGATCTTCAACACTAGAAAACTTAGGGAGTAGGACAATATTGTGATGTTTAAGCTCAAAATTACCATTACCACGTATAGCAGGAAGTACAAAACATGGCTAAGAAGACCTATGTAATAGCCCTATTTTTAAGAGCGTTTATTAAATGCTGATTTTATTTATTAAGTTAATTATGTTTCGAAAAATCTTATTTTATTTAAGTTGTGGAGTATGGATTTTATTTGTCGTGTTTGTAATATAATTATTTATTTAATTTTATGAAGTTATTATTATTTTATATGTTGGGTTTTTCAATTAGTTGAGTGGTGTTTAGCCAAATAAAAAAATCAAACTCGGTTTCTGTTTAGAACCATCAAACCCCTCCCCCCTTTGTTATTTTTGTCGATCAATGAAACAAAACCCATCCTTACCCATTTCCCTTTTGTCATTTCTCACTCCCAAAGAAAACCCAACCTGTGAAACCCCAAACCCCAATGTTCTCTCTCTTCCTGTGAGAAACCCCAAAACCCAAAACTTTGAAACCCTCTTCCTCTCCTCCCCGGTGTTCTTTCTCTCTTGCCTTGCAGCTCGCCGGAGCTTCTCTTTGCTGCCGGTGCTCCGTTTTCCTCCTCTTTGCTGCTGTGCGTGCGGTGTTGCTTGCGTGCCACCGCGGTGTCGTTGTTGTTGTTTCGTTATTGCTGCTTTGCGCGCGGAGGCTGCCGGTGCTACCTCGCCGGTGATACATCGTCGTTGCTGATGCTGTGGTTGTCTGCTCGTGGTGATGCAGCAGTTGTGCTGCTGCTCCACCGACGACGACGCCGCTTCCCTGCCGCCATCACTGCACCTGCGTCGGTGCTCAGTTACTTCGTCGGAGCTCGTCGAACCCCCTGTCTCCTTTGTTCGTCCCTGCTTCTTAGAGCAGAGGTAATTCATTCCTCTTGATTTCAGTTAGTTTGATGTTGGAGTTTATCAATTCAATCCCCAAGCCCAAGTTTAAGTTTATAACCCATGTTAATTAGCATAAAGTTGAGCCTAAAACTGATTTGTTAAGTGAGTCGCTTGGTTTGATTTATGTGTGGCTAATCTTGCTTAAGTTAAGAGGCTAAACTGATTTTCCTATGCAAACTTGTCTTTGATTTGCAAAATGGAAATCAGATTTCACTAAGTTTACTTGTGGGGTTATTTGCCATAGTATTTGAGATTAAATTTAGAATAGTTGTTATTATTATTGGAGTAATTAGAGCTAGTTATGGGCTGGGTTTATAGATTCTAATGTCAGTTAATATAATTTGTTAGTGATTGTCAGTATTGGTAATAGGTTTGATTGAAGTTATTGCGAAGTGAAATTAGGAGTTATGGAATTGGTTTCATTAATTCCTACTTGTGGGATTTAATTCGATCATTATAGTAGGTTGTATTAAGAAAGGTTATTTAGATTAGTTTCTCATGTAGTGAGGAGTTTATTAATTATTGTTATTGTGTTGAGGTAGTTGTTGGAGTATGTATATGGAGATAATTTCTGAAGTTCGAGCTATAGTTGGTGATCCAGAATGTCGAATTATTGGGAATCGTTTCAAGGTACACACATGTCCTTCCACTTTTGAAGCTATATCCGTGTTTCATGTGATTTCATGTGCGGAGCTTAATAAGTCTTTTATATAAATACAGAATTATTCAAAGTGTTATTTGTGCGTTTACAAGAGTTGTTGACTACATGACTGGTTTTAAGCTATGAGCGAAAGCTAAATATGTGATGAGTTTTATTGAGTTAAATCTTTATGAAGAACTGATTGGAGGTAGTTGAATCCTTCAAGAATATAGATGTGTGATATTATTAAACCTGCTTGTTTTCCACATCGAATTTATAATAGATTTCTTATGCTTAGTAAGTTGATCTTTTATATGAAAGTGTAGCTATGAGAATTAAAGAAAGGATCTTTAGTATATCTAACTATATAAGTGGTTTTACAACAAGTACTCCAATTTACGAACTACGCCGGGACTTCGACTTGATATCTTTATGAACTAGCTTTCGATTTAAACTATAGTTATATTTAAAAGTTTCAGTGAAAAAGAAAGGAATTTTGATCAAGGATGTTGAGTTAAAATTTCAGGTTGAACTTTGAAAATTATGAATTTGAGTTATGAGCAAATATAGAGTCGTGAAATTATAAATCAGGTTTTTCTAGTTCTAATAATGACGAAGAGGATCTTTACTCCAACTTAAATTTTTATGAAGAAGTTCTCATAGAAAAAGTCTCTCAAATTTGGGTCAATTTAATGAACATTATTTTTGGATTTAAGTTCGAAAACAAGTAAGTATTAAGTCTTGTAAAACAAGTTATATCTTTATGGAATATCATAGATGAATTATGTTTTATGGAGTTTGGAATCTATGTTAGAATGAGTTTGGTGTGAGATGGGTACTTGTGAAATTATGTTTAAGAAATACAAATGTCGCTTTGAGGGTATTATTAGAAGTAGACAACTATCTCAAGATTTACTTATGGCGTATAAACAAGGTTGAATGGTATTGCTCGAAGATATCTCCGGAAATACTATGGAGCTTGGTTATATAAGAATGAAGATTTGTCATGTCATAATTGAAGGACGAAGTAATTGTTGGGAGGTTCTAACTAAGAATGAAGATGTTATGCAGTGGACATAGATTAGATAGTTAGGGAATAGTAAATTTGGATGTGAATTTCAAAGGTCAAATATTGATTTATGAGTTAATGGAGTCGTTACGAGAGGTTTGTGAGTTCAGAGGATGTGTAGGATTTGAGATATGAATGTTGTATGAGTGAAATAAAGGATCCATATCGTGGTGGTGGTTTAGAGGAATATCGATTAGAGAGAGATAATTTACAATACTTATGTAATAAAAGATCATATCCGCAAAGGAGTTAAGTAAAAGAGTTTGGAGCATAATTTCTTCTATTAGATGAGTAAGATTATATAAATGGAAGTTGGGAAAAAAAATATAAATCTAGATAATAGAGAGCATGGTAATTAAAGTTATATAATGACAATACTAAGTGTATGGTGTTAAGACTAATATGAGCTTTGAGTACAAATACATGGGACATATGGTTGTGAATTATAAATTTAATAAGGATTCAAAACAATCCGAGCTATTGATTATTCTGAATAATCCAAGTTTGTCAATTTTTCAAATTATAATTAGTATTGGAAAATACTAAAGTTTAGACGGAAAATTGTATCATAGAATTTTTAATTATAACATGGAAATATGGAGTGAGATATTTTGACTTGCCATAGCAATTGTAGGTTATTTATGATAATGTAATAAGGTCATATTCTTGCAATGAGAGTTCATGTATTGGGGGATAAGAAAACCTTTAAGGGGAAAATTCATATCATGAGAATTTTGGAATGCTATAGTTTAGATGCTATAAGTTAAAGACGGAAGTCCAAGTACAAAGAGAAAACTATTATGATGAAGGGAATTGCCAAAACATGTTAGAGGATACCTTATAGGCTACAAGTAAAATATTACAGGCTAATTGTACGAGCTTAGAATTAGGTCTCGACAATAGTTAATTATCTTATAAGTCTTTGAGAAACATATGTTACATTTTGATTATGTTATGGGTTTGACTGCGGAAAGATATTTGATTTCGAATATGTTTTATGTATTTTACTTCCTTTAAAAATATTTGAGGTAAGTAAGATTATTTTGAGATTCAAGTTTGTGTTATAATAAGATTATTTTCAGGTATTTTGGATACGTTAACTACATTTCAACTCTGTATTGTTTTATACTTCCTCCGTTCCGAATTAAATGCAACAATTCCACTTTTTCACTATTCACACTTTTCACTTTGACTAAGATTTGTGATTTATACATAATGAAAAACATAGTCAAGTGGGATCTTGTTAGATTCGTCTCATGACATACTTTCATAAAATGTAATTTTTATCATTCTAACTTATATGTAATTATAGATATTTGTGGTCAAAATAATGCCTCGGCATGCGTAAAAGTGGATTTGTTGCATTTAATTCGGAACGGAGGAAGTATTAATTTACGGCCGGAAGTTTTAGTCGTTGATACATTTTGGAATTGAATATGCGATACAAATTGAGAACAAGAGTATAAGTTTCCAAAAATATAAGTTTGTGTTATTGAGAAAATAAGGATTATGATATAGTTATTGTTTTATGGGGAAAGTAAACAACATTTGTGGAGCGAGTTGCTCAATATGTGTTATTGAGCGGGTATTGCTCCTTTGAGTAGTCATGACCTAAAAGTTCTTGAGGCTAAGCTTCGAAAATTCCTAATTCGGAGTACCGAGCAGGAAGTTATGTTCATTTTAAGTTCAATGTTTTTGCTGCAATTATTTTGACAAAGTTTCACATGTTCAAGCTAACTCAACCCTTTTAATAAAGTTTAAACGATCCCACCAAGTGCCTATATGACTTTCACAACCAGTAAATAATTTATTATTTCCTTATATCTTTGTACCTCACTAATATGTGAAATTGTTAACGTAAAACAAAAGATTTCAGGAGAAGATTTAAGTCTTGCAATCATTAACAAAATTATAGTAGGTTGTATTAAGAAAGGTTATTTAGATTAGTTTCTCATGTAGTGAGGAGTTTATTAATTATTGTTATTGTGTTGAGGTCGTTGTTGGAGTGTGTATATGGAGATAATTTCTGAAGTTCGAGCTATAGTTGGTGATCCAGAATGTCGAATTATTGGGAATCATTTCAAGGTACACACATGTCCTTCCACCATTGAAGCTATATCCGTGTTTCATGTGATTTCATGTGCGGAGCTTAATAAGTCTTTTATATAAATACATAATTATTCAAAGTGTTATTTGTGCGTTTACAAGAGTTGTTGACTACATGACTGGTTTTAAGCTATGAACGAAAGCTAAATATGTGATGAGTTTTATTGAGTGAAATCTTTATGAAGAACTGATTGGAGATAGTTGAATCCTTCAAGAATATAGATGTGTGATATTATTAAACCTACTTGTTTTCCACATCGAATTTATTATAGACTTCTTATGCTTAGTAAGTTGATCTTTTATATGAAAGTGTAGCTATGAGAAATAAAGCAAGGATCTTTAGTATATCTAACTATATAAGTGGTTTTACAACAAGTACTCCGATTTACGAACTACGCCGGGACTTCGACTTGATATCTTTATGAACTCGCTTTCGATTTAAACTATAGTTATATTTAAAAGATTCAGAGAAAAAGAAAGGAATTTTGATCAAGGATGTTGAGTTAAAATTTCAGGTTGAACTTTGAAAATTATGAATTTGAGTTATGAGCAAATATAGACTCGTGAAATTATAAATCAGGTTTTTCTAGTTCTAATAATGACGAAGAGGATCTTTACTCCTACTTAAATTTTTATGAAGAAGTTCGCATAGAAAAAGCTCTCAAATTTGGGTCAATTTAATGAACATTATTTTCGGATTTAAGTTCGGCAACACGTAAGTATTAAGTCTTGTAAAACAAGTCATATCTTTATGGAATATCATAGATGAATTATGTTTTATGGAGTTTGGAATTTAAGTTAGAATGAGTTTGGTGTGAGATGGTTACTTGTGAATTTCTGTTTAAGAAATACAAATGTCACTTTGAGGGTATTATTAGAAGTAGACAACTATCTCAAGATTTACTTATGGCGTATAAACAAGGCTGAATGGTATCACTCGAAGATATCTCCGGAAATACAATGGAGCTTGGTTATATAAGAGTTATATAAGAATGAAGATTTGTGATGTCATAATTGAAGGACGAAGATGAGTAAAAGAGTTTGGAGCATAATTTCTTCTATTAGATGAGTAAGATTATATAAATGGAAGTTGGGAAAAAAAATATAAATCTAGATAATAGAGAGCATGGTAATTAAAGTTATATAATGACAATACTAAGTGTATGGTGTTAAGACTAATATGAGCTTTCAGTACAAATACATGGGACATATGGTTGTGAATTATATATTTAATAAGGTTCAGAACAACGAGTTTGAGTATTGGGAAATACAAATGTTTTGATGGAAAATTGTATCATAGAATATTTAATTATAACATGGAAATATGGAGTGAGATATTTTTACTTGCCATAGCAATTGTAGGTGATTTATGATAATGTAATAAGGTCATATTCTTGGGGGATAAGAAAACCTTTAAGGAGAAAATTCATATCATGAGAATTTTGGAATGCTATAGTTTAGATGCTATAAGTTAAAGACGGAAGTCCAAGTACAAAGAGAAAACTATTATGATGAAGGGAATTGCCAAAACGTGTTAGAGGATACCTTATAGTCTACAAGTAAAATATTACAGGTTAATTGTACGAGCTTAGAATTAGGTCTTGACAATAGTTAATTATCTTATAAGTCTTTGAGAAACATATGTTACATTTTGATTATGTTATGGGTTCGACTGCGGAAAGATATTTGATTTCGAATATGTTTTATGTATATTACTTCCTTTAAAAATATTTGAGGTAAGTAAGATTATTTTGAGATTCGAGTTTGTGTTATAATAAGATTATTTTCAGGTATTTTGGATATGTTAATTACATTTCAACTCAGTATTGTTTTATATTAATTTACGGCAGGAAGTTTTAGTCGTTGATACACTTTGGAATTGAATATGCGATACGAATTGAGAACAAGAGTATAAGTTTTGAAAAATATAAGTTTGTGTTATTGAGAAAATAAGGATTATAATATAGTTATAGTTTTATGGGGAAAGTAAACAACATTTGTGGAGCGAGTTGCTCAATATGTGTTATTGAGCGGGTATTGCTCCTTTGAGTAGTCATGACCTAAAAGTTCTTGAGGCTAAGCTTCGAAAATTCCTAATTCGGAGTACCGAGCAGGAAGTTATGTTCATTTTAAGTTCAATGTTTTTGCTGCAATTATTTTGACAAAGTTTCACATGTTCAAGTTAACTCAACCCTTTTAATAAAGTTTAAATGATCCCACCAACTGCCTATATGACTTTCACAAGCAGTAAAGAATTTATTATTTGCTTATATCTTTATACCTCACTAATATGTGAAATTGTTAACGTAAAACAAAAGATTTCAGGAGAAGATTTAAGTCTTGCAATCATTAACAAAACTATAGTATTTATGATTTTTTTTCCTCTCCATGGATGAATATGTTTTCTTTGGAACATGTGTGGTATTGATAAACTGTACACTTAAACTATTTATGCAAATAAACTACGAGTACAAGTGGTATCGATAAACTGTGCATTTAAACTATTTATGTAAGTAAATTATGAACACAAGTGGGTAAAGGCCGATATCAAATAAGGTACTGTATGAACAATAACCCTTGGAGGATGGGTGATCTCCTTCCGAACCCTAGCTGGGTGGGTGAAGTCCAGCAGATATTAAAATGGGACATGTCCTGGTTAAGGCTTGCAAGCATAATTATTTAAACGGTGGGGTGACGACCTCCATTAGTTCAGAGACAGTCGGTTCCTTGTGTAAGGAGCCCCTCTCTATTCGTGTTCACTTTACCCAAGTAATTAGACCCAAATGGTTTTGAATGATCTAAGTGGTGATCTTCACGATATGAAATCTAACTTTAATGCGATTGTGGAAGGATAGTAATCCTGAAATTTTAAGCAAGCACCTTACTTGTGAAGTATACTGAATTCTAGCATGAATTGTATATGAATCTTAAGCCGCCAAAAATGAATTTTTGGGGTTGTTTCACTTGATGAGTAATAAACTACGCAACTACATTTTAAGCCACTAAAATGAATTTCTGGTTGGATTGTGTGTGTACTCAGTTTTTCTGATTTTGTTCTTGGAACCTGTCCCGGAGGGGGCAGAGTTCATTGTTAGTGATTTTGCAGGGTTGATGTCAAGGACATGGAGTATGTTTATTGAGAAAGAAGAAGATTTTATGTTATAAAATGGTGGGTGAGGTTATAGTTAAATGTAAATTCGAGGTTTGTTAAGTGTTGATTGTGTTTTGTGTATCTTAAGTGTGATTCGCTAGCAGCTCGGAAGTGCGGGCTGTTACAACCTAGCTGGATAAAAGATGTCATTTTGAGTACGAGGGGGGGGGTCTTGTCTCCCATTTTACCATTTCTTAAGTCACTAAAAAAATTATATAAGTGTTGATCCAGTTCGGTACTAAATAAGCAAAAGGTCATAGGATATGTACTCCAAACCTTCTTAAACTAAATAAAGCAAAGTGACACAAATTAAACCAATTTTTTTTATTATTATTTTTTTAGAAAGAAAAATAGCAAGAATATGAAATAAAACAGATTAGTTTAAGTTTAAACAAGATGAAATGCAAAGTACTAAATTAGTAATAGAGCTAGAACTAACGCAAACAAACAACGACTTATATCAAACAGGTAATATAACTCAATACACAACATCCCTGGCAACGGCGCCAAAAGCTTGTAAGAATAAAAAATAGTACCGTAAGTGCACGGTGTACGATGGAGTACAACTAGAAAATACGGGTCGAACCCATAAGGATGTTGATATAAAATCGTATTACTTACTGGATTATATTATGCCAATAAATTGAATAATTATTACACTAAGACTTAAAATTATCACTAATAGCAAGAATTTCTAATGCTCACTTTACCACTGTGACAATTAGCAATTTATGACCACACAGAAGAATTGAATATAGAAAATAGCAGCCTAACTTACTCAAATGATAAGAAGTATACCACTAATCAAATAGGAATTCAACTGCTGTAAAGTGTAAAGAAAGAAATAATTAATGAAGTAAAGACACGTAAAGTTGACAATAAGCAATACTCTGTATACTATATGAATTTGTTAAAGCACTAGTAAGTAGTTGTCGGACAATGTCGAAATTAGACGCCAAGGATCAAATTGCAAGTTAAATCTCATAACAAATTATCACCGACTACTAACAAAACACAAATCATTAGAATGCAAAACTGAATTCGTAGACACAAAACAAGAACACTTGCAATCGAATTGGAAATTATCGCAAATAAAACTAAACTAGATCTACTTAATTTTGAACAATGAAATTAAATTAAAAACTGAGAATTTAACTGGGTAAAAGGAACAATAATACCAGTAGTCTTGCAACTGAATTGATTAACAAAGAACAATTGCGAACCAGAACTAGTGTATGCCGCTGCTGTCACCGATGGCTTGACAAACAACCCATCAACTAAAACATAAACCTAAAACTATTGTGTGTGTGTGTGAATTGTTCTTCGGTTGAATGGAAGATAGGGAGATTTATATCCTAACTAATGATAGCATATCAAAGGAAATAAAGAGAAACTCCTAATATATGCTTGATTTTTCGTATCTTTCAGATTTTGCTTGCAGGAAGGTGTAACCCTTGAGTGCTACCCTTCAGCTTGCTTAGTATTTTTGACTTGTGTAAATGAGTGGGCTTGAGCTCTTATTTCCTTGTATCTTTTACTTAGGTTGCTTGTTATTTGGGCTTGTACTCATTTTTCCCAAACCGAACACCTATCATAAAATAAAACTAATTAAGCTCAATAGGTGATAAAAATAATAACTTGAAGGAATAAATACGGAATAATAAAATTCATACTAAAAACCCATATATAAATATAAAATATATTGAAATAACTAAAATATAGTGCTTGCAAAAACGCACTTTAGAACTCTGTCCACATAACGCTCTCGAACTCTCTCCACAACACCCACAGCGGAGCTCCTGCCGCACTGTTCCACTCGCCGGTGACTGTGTTCTGCTCAGTCGCCGGCGAGTAACTGCTCTATCCGGCGACTGCCCTTTAGTTGATTCTCAATTTCTGCTTTCAATTTCCAGGTTTGAGGTTCCTTTACTGTTTACTCAACTCTGTCCAGTTGTTTCCGGTTCTATTTCAGAGTAGTTTTGTGTATTGTTCGTCTAATAATTCAGAGTTTTTCTGGTGTTGTTTAGTTCATCCTTTTCTGCTTTGTAATACCAGGGCATTATCAGTTTCTTGTTCTTGGTTTTGTTAATTTGGGGGTGATTAGTCTTTGTCGGCTGTTTGGTCTGTCCCATAATTTCAGTTGTTTGTGTTATATGTTGGGTTGCTTTTTTCAATTTCCTAGTGGTATTGTTGTTTAAATATGGTTAAGCTTGAAGACTTTCGAGGTTCTAGTGCAATGTCTGCTATTATCCTATTTCATCTATCCGGTTTAGTTTACAATATAAAGATGTAGAAGAGATGTTTGTAAGTTTTCAGCTCCAGAGGCAGTGATTCCTTTTGTGTCATCTTTGAAAGAAGAAGGCAATCAGTTGTTTAGGCTAAAATATTTTAGCAGTGCGTATGCTAAGTACGGGAAAGCTATCAAATTGTTATGTGTTTTGATCACTGCGATTGATGAGGATTTCGATTTGAGCAATGATGAACTTCTAGTTAAGGAATTGGTTATTCCACTGCATTTGAATCTTGCAGCTTGTGGGTTGAAATTGAATAACTTTAATAATGTTATTGAGGTGTGTTCACTGGTTTTGGGGGTTGATAAGCAGAATGTGAAGGCATTGTTTAGAAGAGGGTTAGCGTTTAAGGCGTCGGGCAATTTTGATAAAGCTTTTGAGGATATTCTTAAAGCTAGGGAGCTTGAACCAAGGAATAAGGACATCAACAAGGAGTTTGCTACTTTGGAGAAATCTTTGTTTCCACTAGTTCAAGAGAAAGGTGGTGATGATTTGTCTAAGGTTCTAGGACGTGGGTGCTCAGAAGCTAGTGAGCAAGGAAAGTTTGTCATCCAAGAAGCAAAAAATGGTATTTGGGATGTGAAAGTGAAGCCTATGGGAGAAGGAATGGGTTTATCAGCAGAAGCTATCGATTCAATTAATATTAATGGATGTGGTTCTGAATTACCTCTAGCTGAGCTCTTACAAGATAATGGTTCAATTACAAATGACAATAGGAATAGGGATGATTTGAAGAATGAGAGCCCTATCTCTACTCCACATCATAGTGATGATCATATGAAGATTGATAATGAGGGAAGGACTACATCTCCCAGTGTTGAAAAGGTTGTGTTTATTAACAGAAGAAAACCCTCCATGCGCTTGTGTGTTTCTCGAGCAGATGTTAACAGGATAAGGAAAGGATGTGATGTTCAGATGTTTAAACCCAGTACTTTGTCAGTTCTAACTGTCCGAGCCTACAAGCCTAATCCTTTTAGTCCACCTACATTAGAAAAGGTTATCCTCATTCCTGAGTCGCAAAATGAGATGGTCCTTCAGAACTTTCACAATGAGCAAGAAAGTCAGGCAGAAGATATTCATATTATGAATAATGATAAAGGATAGGAGCGCTTAGATGAGTTATCAAATGTTAGGATCGATGTCTCAGCTGCTCCTCTTGAGGGTGATAAAATATGTGAAGATATGATTGGTGTGATGGAAAACAAGTGTTATGTAGATGATCAAAGTGCAAGTTCACATCAGACCGGATATGAATCAGTTGCAAAGCGAAGAGCAGCAAAGGAAGCTCGACGGAGAGCATTGCGGATTGCAAGGTGCCATTTGAGGAAGGCGCTGCCTAAAACCAGCTTGAGATCCTCCAAACGCTCGTGGTCAGAGACGCCAAGGTTTAGCAATCTTCGGCATGATCGATGCAAGCGACAGCCAGGGAGTTCTATTCCTAGTGATGTGTCCCCTCCCCCTTCCAAAAAAATTTGTACTAAAGTTTTAGTTACTAAGGATTGTAGTAGTAGTAGTCTGGTGCCCATGTAATGTGGATTACCTTGTCTGTCGTGTTGTTGGATTTACTTATTGTCAAAAATATATATATATATATATATTTATAGGGCTTAAAATATGCAATATAATGAGCTAATCAATAGGTGATGAAGACCCAAGAAAATAATCGAACCTGTGAGAGAACGACGAGTTACTTGACAAGCAACTCATAATCTGAATCACACCATCCCACAAAGATAACTCACTATCTTCATATAGTAAGATACCATAGCCAGGGTGACCTTTCAAGTAACGTACCATGCGAAGTACAACATCCTAATGTTCCTAATGAGGTTCCTGCATGAACTGAGATAACAAATGCACAACATAAGCCATGTCAGGATGAGTGATCGCCAAGTAAATTAAGCGATCAACAAGCCGCCTATAGGCTGCGACATCCTCTAAAACAGCGCTAGTGGCGTGCGCCAATTAATGATTATGTTCAGTGTGGAAGCCACTTGCTTGGCTCCCAACAAACCTGGCTCAGAAATAATATCCAGGAAATACTTTCGTTTGACACAAGAACAAACCAGATGAACTATGAGCTACTTCAATGCTAAGAAAGTAGTTCAAAGGACCAATGTAACAACCCTGAATTTCCAATAATTCTAAAAACATCTTATAATAAATAAACTCGGAAATCCGACGGTGCTACGCCGTGATAATTAATAATAATAACCACAAGGCTAATGGTTCTAACTAGTAATATAAACAATAAGTTTTAACTAATTATTACACACCACCTAAATAGAACTTATATCATTATTACAAACCAATATAAGTTCTAAAATATATAAATAACAGCGGAAGTCTTATTAAAGTCCTAATTAAATCAAAAGAGATCCAACGCACTCTTTGATCTAACCGAAAGCTCACTATCATCAAGTCCCTGCACATTAAACATGGTAATATCAGCCAAAGGCTGACCAAGATTTAATACTGCAATAAAACAAAACTATTCAGTGTGCAAGCAAGACATATAGGAATATCTTGCAAATTCATCTAAAAGATGTACATATTATATATATAATATATTAACTTTCTAACAACCTTAAATCTAATCTTTCTTTCCTTCTGAACCATTCGGTAAAACTTTCAAATACAACCCTTTGTAATATGTGAGTGGGAAGTATTAGAAATCTAATGAGCTAGCTAGGCTCACTAGATAAGGTAAGCACCAAAATCCCTAGTATGCATACCCCTAACTTGATAACATATCAAGAAGGAAGACGAATGGCAAGACTATTGATAATTATACTACCAACTACTAAGATAAATTATTGAGACACTGTTAACTTTCTAACAACCTCAAATCTAATCTTTCTTTCCTTCTGAACTATTCGGTAAAACTTTCAAATATAACCCTTTGTAATATGTGAGTAGCAAGTATTAAAATTCCAATGAACTAGCTAGGCTCACTAGATAAGGTAAGCACCAAAGTCCCTAGTATACATACCCCGAACTTGATAATGTATCAAGAAGTAAGACGAATGGCAAGAGTATTAATCAATATACTCCCAACTACTAAAATAAATTGTTGAGACACTGTTAACTCAACATACTTCCATACTCGAGGAATAACGCTTACCGGCAACCCCACAATTTAAATAAAACTTGGTAACAATGAGAACTTCCTCCTTTCCAATATAAATCTCATAAACAATCTCAACTCTTTCACTATAAATATCTAGAAAGAAAATATGAGTTTCAATATATAACGTTATAAAAACTATCTCAATCTCAATATATATTTCCAAAACAATATAAATAATTTCTGAACACATCTGTACAAGCATAGTAAGAAATCTTACCTTATCAACAATCACAATGAATGAATCTCAATCTCAAGTCAAAAAGGCTCCTCTACGAACCCGCAATCTACAATATAATAATATAATATAAGTCAATTGACTATACTTCAAGTAATTCTCCAATAAATGGTAT
Organism: Beta lomatogona; assembly: GCA_947646795.1. NCBI lineage: Eukaryota > Viridiplantae > Streptophyta > Magnoliopsida > Caryophyllales > Amaranthaceae > Beta > Beta lomatogona. The sequence continues at coordinate 407,081 of CANSNZ010001472.1, forward strand.
TACCTGGTTAAGGAGGTTCAATTGATCTTTCATAAACGACTCTACCAAGTCAAAAGAACACAACCACGTATAACAATATGAAACTACATTACTGCCAAAACAGAGTAGGATATTCATTAATAATTCCATATTTAAGAATATAACAAACCAACACTACTGTCAAAACACTTATAAGTTAGCAGGATTATCCCATTCTTCAAAATATGATAAAGAGAAAGAATGAAATACAAAAGCTACACAATAATGCCATTGTAGTCTAAAATCCTTCATAAGCAAAACATCCAACCCATGCCACAAGATCTCATCAAAGCCAGCAAACCAAACTAAGGTAATTTGATTATATTAACAAAAGAAAACATCTTTGCTTTGTATCATAGAAGGAAGCAAACATTATACCCTCAAACATTGCTTTCACCGTGCAAACTCCATCAAAGTGAACCATCAAACTAACGTGTTTCACTTGCTTAAAACAAACCTAGCCACAGCTAGTCACAAGTATATCACAACAATCATAAACCCACACTTATCTACAACATTAGACTAATAATTTAGATTAGCCAACTAACAAACATCCTCACCACAATAATTTCAGACTAAATCTTAAGACTAGTGTTTGGTGCAATTTAAACTTGAAAACATGATAATCAAATCGAAATAACCATCAACATAAACCCATTATCCCAATTTCACATAATAGAATTTTGCCCCAATTCGATTTTGTTATGAACCCTAAGTAAACAAAACCCCAAATTCAGAAAAATCATCCAAATATGAAATCAAACTTTGAACTATAACTTACTTGATTAAGGTGAAGTAAGAGGATGAAATTACTCTATAAAATACCCGAAAAGCTTGGCCTATTGACCCGATTTCCGACCCGACAACCGCAAGTCGAAGAACACAATCTCCTCCTCGAAAAGCACACAAAATCAAGAAAATAATGAAGAAGGCCGAACAACAGTTGAAGTGTGATGTTTGTTTGTAATTTTTTTCTTAGCTTTAATGGAGTATTGAAGCCAAATATTGAAGAAAATGTGGAATTGGTGGTCGTGGGATTTGGATGCAAGGATGTTGTACAACTATCTCGTTTCCTTCTTTTCCTTTGTTTATTTTCTTTTTCTACTTTCTCTCTCCTTATAATACTATATATGTTAGGTATTGGGTACTTAACTTAACCTAGTAAATTTAGGAGTTTATTTTTTACCACTTATAGGGTAAAGTAAAAGCTAGTAAAAAAAAGTATTTTAAATAAAAGAAATTTGAAATTATTTTTATGAAATAATTTAATACAAATATTTATTAAATGGATATAAAAATACGGGGTGTTACAATCTACCCCCTTTAAAATAAGTTTCGTCCTGAAACTTAAAGTATTACTCAAAACAAATCAAACTTATACTCTTGTTTCTGAAAACAGCTCATTAACTCTATAGGTTAGCCAACTACTTTCACTTGAATGATAAAACCTCAACTTGCATTTCACTTTTCTCATAGATAAAATGAATGGATCAAAATAATAAACTCTCTACTATCATTGTAATGATCATAATATAACACGTAAGGTGTGAAACACATCAAAGCTTTATCAGAAAATTTTCAATCACACATGTTACTATAACAACTTTTAACACTAAAGTATGTAATTAGTATGAATTGTACTCCCTTAAAAAGGGAGTTACGTCCTCATAACTAAAATTTTACCTAGGTGAAGAGATGGAGATACTTAAAGCGCATGGCATCCTCAGCTTCCCAAGTAGATTCCTCCGAGTTGTGGTTTGACCACAGCACCTTCAAGATCTTTGTCTCACCCTTGCGAGTCTTCCGAACTTTGTGATCCAGAATCCGAACTGGAAACTCCTCATAAGTCATGTTATCATATAACTCGAGAGACTCTGGCTGTAGCACATGCGAAGGGTCACTAATGTATCCCTGCAACTGAGAAACATGGAACACGTTATGTGAACGGTCAACGCTTGGCGGCTACGCCAATCTGTATGCCACTTTTCCTATCCTCTCTAGAATCTAGTACGGGCCAATGAACTTAGGTCTCAACTTGCCCTTCTTGCCAAATCTCATCACTCCTTTCATAGGAGAAACTCTAAGCAGCACCTTCTCTCCCACCTGAAACTCCTCATCGCGACGATGCTTATCACCATAGCTCTTCTGTCTATCTTGTGTCGCCCTCTTTTTCTGCTGGATGAGCTTTACCTGCTCAAAAGTCTCCTGAATCATCTCTGGACCAATCACAACAGACTCGCCAATATCACTTCAACACAAAGCAGTACGACAACCTCGACCATATAAAGCTTCAAATAGTGCCATCTGAATGGTAGAATGGTAGCTATTAATATATGAGAACTCTATCAAATAAAGCTTATCGTCCCAAGAGCTCTGGAACTCTAAGGCACAAGCCCTCAGCATGTCCTCAAGTGTTTGAATAGTGCGCTCCGTCTGGCCATCTGTAGCAGGATGAAAAGTTGTACTCATCTTCAACTTAGTCCTCAAAGCTTCCTGAAGCTTCTGCCAAAAATTAGACAAGAATCAGCGATCCCTATCTGAAACAATATCTCATGGAACACCATGAAGTCTAATCACGTGCTCTCTATAAGCAGTAGCCAATCATTCATGCTTCCAAGTATCCTTCATGTGAACAGATTGAGCAGACTTGGCAAGACGATCCACAATAGCCCAAATCATCTTATTTCCCTTTGGTGTTCTCGAAAGACCACAAACGAAATCCAATGAGATCGAGTCCTATTTCCATGTAGGAACCTCTAAAGGCTTAATCATCCCTTGAGGCCTCTTGTGCTCACTCTTGACCTTCTGACAAGTCCAGCATCTCGAGATATACTTAGCAACATACTGCGCTGAATGAGCTTCTTCTAAGATCTTTTCCTTCAACTTAGGAACATTAGGAACACACCATCTCTCCTTGAATCTCACGCTACCATCCTCAACCACATTGAAATTGACAAGCTCATTAGCTTGCTTGTCCTTCAAGAACTGATCATGTACTTGTGCTCTTTTGATCTCATCATACAAAGTGGACTGGATCATAAGAGCATTAAGCTGAGCTCCCAATTGCACTATCTCTACATCAAGATTCTGAAACTCCTCTCAAAGACGATTCCTCGAACGCAAGGTCTGTAAACAGTGAGAGGATTTCATACTAAGTGCATCTGCAACAATGTTGGCCTTACCTTTATGGTATTGAATCTCCATATCATAATCTTTGATTAGCTCCAACCACCTCCTCTGCCTCATGTTCAGCTCTCTCTGAGTGAAGATGTATTTTAGAATCTTATGGTACGAAAATATCTTGAATGATATGCCAAGCAGATAATGACGCCAAATCTTAAGTGCAAAATCAATGTCTGCCAACTCTAGATCTTGCGTCGGATAATCAAACTCATGGTTCTTCAGTTGCCTAGAAGCGTAAGCAACAACCTTTTTATTCTGCAGAAGCACACATCCAAGACCATTCTTCGAAGCATCTGTGAACACTTCGTACTCAAGGTTCCCATCAGGTAAAGTCAACACAGGAGCTGTAGTGAGACGTTCCTTCAAAATCTGGAATGCTTTTTCACAATCATCATCCCAATGATACTTAGTATCCTTTCTCATCAATGCATTCAACAGCCGAGCTATTTTCGAGATCTCCTTCAGAAACCTCCTATAATAACATGCCAAGCCAAGGAAACTGCGAATCTCAGTCATACACTTTAGAGTAGGCCACTCGAAAACAGCTTGGATATTTGCTGGATCTACTGAGACACCTTCTTTAGAAATAATATTACCAAGCAAAACAACTTTCTCCAGCCAGAATTCACACTTGGAGAACTTAGCATACAACATATTCTCCCTCAGGACCTGCAGAACAGTGCGAAGATGCTCTTCATGCTCACTGGCATCCTTTGAACAAATCAGTATATCATCTATGAACACCACCACAAACTTATCCAGGTACGGCCTGTCGATTAATCAAGTCCATGAACACTGCTGGAGCATTAGTCAACCCAAAGGGCATAGCAGTAAACTTATAGTGCCCATAGCGAGTTCAGAAAGCCGTCTTAGGAATATCATTCTCTGCAATACGAAGTTGAAGGTATCCATATCTCATATCAATCTTCGAGAAAACTCCAGCTCCCCACAACTGATCGAACAAATCATCTATTCTTGGCAAAGGGTACCTGTTTTTCACTGTAACATTGTTGAGCTCTCTGTAATCAATACATAGGCGAAGACTCCCATCCTTCTTTTTCACAAACAAAACAGGAGCACCCCATGGAGATACACTAGGCCGAATGTAGCCCTTATCAAGCAACTCCTCTACATGAGCCTTAAGTTCTTTCATTTCAGCAGGCGCCATTCTTTAAGGAGGCTTAGAAATAGGTCCAGTTCCAGGCATCAAGTCAACACTGAACTCAACATCACCTCTCGTGGGTATACCGGGAATATCATTAGGAAAGACATCTATAAACTCATTGGCAACTCGAACATCTTCAACACGGGGCTCTTCCTTACTAGTGTCATGAACATGGCATAAGTACATAGGACATCCCTTCATCATATAGGATTTCAGAGTCAAAGTAGAAATGATTTCCAAAGAAAACCCTCTATAAAACTCATGGACTCCACTAGGACCAACTACAGACACCTTCTGTTACTCACAATCTATCTTGGCTTTATGCTTACTAAGCCAATCCATCCCTAGAATTACATTAAAATCATGCAAGGGAAAAGCTATCAAATCAGCTACTAGGGTGCGTGGTACTACCACACATAATAGGGACATTTGGATACAAATTTTTACAAGTTATAATCACACCAGAAGGAATAGAGATGTCTACATCACAAGTTCTAGAGTTCTCTAAGCCTAACTTTTTCAGAAGGGGTTCAGACACAAAAGCATGAGAAGCACCATAATCAAATAGCATATAAACACACATCGAATGAATAGAAAAAGTACCGGTGACCACGTTTCCCTTGGTGTTTGCCTCAGTCTGGTTCATTACATGAACCTGCCTAGTGATCCTCTTCACGTCACCTCTGTGTGCCTGAGTAGCATTAGCAGTCCCTCCCTTGCGATTAGGTGCAACATTCCCTGGAGTAGAAGGAGTAGGATGAGTGTTATTTCCAATCTGGGGTCTCTTATCAACTTGTGCCTCATTCCTCGAACTTATCTCAGGCTTGATGTTCTTAGATCTTGGGTTAGTAAAACATTCGTAAGCACGATGCCCCTTCCTCCCATAGTGATTACACTCCACTAAATTACCATCACAATTCTTGCCAGGCTGGTTCTCGCTACAACATTTGCAATTGAAAATCCGATCAGTCCTCTGGTTCTGGCCTTGGGGCAGACAACGAGAATGAGTGGAATTCTGATTATCCTTAGAATACTGCTGACTGGAACCTCCCTTGTTATAGTTACCACGAGAATCACGGTTCCCAAAGTTTGGGCTTCGACTGAAACCCCCTCTACCTTTGTTGTGATCACTAGAGCCAGATGCATCAACCTTTTCTGTCACCTGGAGTGGATTTCAAATTTTTTTGCAGCTTGCCTCTTCTCCTCAATCCTCTCAGCATTACATGTACGAGTGTACACCTCCTTCACTGTATTATTCTCACCAGCTCCCATCCTAAAATGAAGATTAGGGTCTAGCTTCTCCTCGAATTTCACCGCCCTCTCCTGCTCATCAGGAACTAACCCCTTAGCAAGACGAGCCAACTCTTGAAATTTCACATAGAACTCATGAACAGTCATATCTCCCTGCACGAGATCATTAAACTCTGTGCTCTTCCTCTTCCTCATATGGGTTGGAAAAAACTCATCACAGATTGCCTTCTTGAACTCAGTCCAACCAAACTCTCTCTCCTCCATGAGCTCTTCTCCTTCCTCATCCACAGTTACCCTAGTAGTGAGGTCAAACTTGTTGTGAGTCCACCAAATATCAGCATCCTCAACTTGATAATAGGCAGCAGCATCAACCCTCATCTCATCAGGGACTTGGAGAGTGGTAAAGATTTTGTCAAACTCTCTAATCCAGTTCTCCATCTTGGTAGGGTCACCCTTAGCATCAAAAGAAGAAGGTTTCTTCTGGACAATTGCTTTAGATATCACAGCTGTCTTGGAGCTAACATCGCAAGAAATAGGAGTAATAGGAGTATTAAGGGCAGCAGCTTGAGCCTCAGCAAGTTTTTCCATAGCATCAGTTAAGGCTCAAGTGGATTGAGCTATCTCTTGCATCATACGATTCGAACTTGAGCTTCTAGCACGCGTGTGTCTACGCATCATCTTAAAAGCACAATGGAAACAAAGATTAACCAAAAATGATTCACCCTCAGCAAACAATTCTTAAATAAAAAGGAGAGTAAAAAAAATATGAGCACTCAAATAGTTCACAATCTTATTACTTTCTAAACTCTAATAAATAAAGCAAGAGAATAAAAAGAGAAGTATATATCATGAGCACATAACAATATAATTCCTTGTTTCCCCATATCACTTCCTCACAACGGTTTTTCAATTTTGATAAATTTATTTACCTATTCTTGTTTAAAGTGGTCTTAAAGAAGTCTTGGTAACCTAAAGCTCTCAATACCAACTATAACAACCCCAAATTTCCAAAAATTCTAAAAACATCTTATAATTAATAAACCCGGAAATCCAAAAGTGCTACGCCGCGATAATTAATAATAATAATAATCGCAAGGCTAATGGTTCTAACTAGAAATAATAAACAATAAGTTTTAATTAATTATTACAGACCACCTAAATAAAACGTAAATATATATTAAAAACCAATATAAGTTCTAAAACACATAAATAACAGCGAAAGTCTTATTAAAGTCCTAATTAAATCAAAAGAGATCCAACGAGCTCTTTAACCCAACCGGAAGCTAACTATCTTCAAGTCGCTGCACAATAAACATTGTAATATCAGCCAAAGGCTGACCAAGATTTAATACTGTAAGAACACAAAACTATTCAGTGTGCAGTCAAGACATATAGTAATATCTTTCAAATTCATTTAAAAGATGTACAGATTATATATTATATACTAACTTTCTAACAAACTCAAATCCCATCTTTCTTTCTTTCTGAACTATTCAGTAAAACATTCAAATATAACCCTTTGTAATCTGTGAGTAGGAAGTATTAAAAATCCAATGAGCTAGCTAGGCTCACTAGATAAGGTAAACACCAAAGTCCCTAGTATGCATACCCCTAACTTGATAACATATCAAGAAGGAAGACGAATGGCAAGAGTATTGATCAATATACTCCCAACTACTAAATTAAATTGTTGCAACACTGTTAACTCAACATACTTTCATACTCGAGGAATATCACTTACCGGCAACCCCACAATTCAATTAAAACTTGGTAACAATGAAGAACTTCCTCCTTTCCAATATAAATCTCATAAACAATCTCAACGCTTTCACTATAAATATCGAGAAACAAAATCTGAGTTTCAAGTTATAACGTTATAAAAACTATCTCAATCTCAAAATATATTTCCAAAACAATATAAACAATTTATGAACTCATCTGTACAAGCATAGTAAGAAATCTTACCTTATCAACAATCACAACAGTCAATGAATCTTAATCTCAAGTCAAAAAGGTTCCTCTACGAACCCGCAATCTACAATATAATAATCTAGTATAAGTCACTTGACTATACTTCACATAATTCTCCAATAAATGGTATTACCTAGTAAAGGAGGTTCAATTGATCTTTCATAAACGACTCTACCAAGTCAAAAGAACACAACCACGTATAACAATATGACTCTACGTACCTTACTAATACTTTAGCACAATAACAACACACAACAACACTACTGCAAAAACAAAGTAGGATATTCTTAATAATTCCATATTTAAGAATAGAACAAACCAACACTACTGCCAAAACACTTATAACATAGTAGGATTATCCTATTCTTCAAAATATGACAAAGAGAAAGAATGATATACAAAAGTTACACGATAATGCCATTATAGTCTAAAATCCTAGATAAGCAAAACATCCAACCCACGCCACCGCAAGATCTCGTCAAAGCCATCAAACCAAACTATGGTAATTTGATTATATTAACAAAAGAAAACATCTTTGCTTTGTATCATAGAAGGAAGCAAACATTATACCCTTAAACATTGCTTTCACCGTGCAAACTCCATCAAAGTGAACTATCAAACTAACATGTTTCACTTGCTTAAAACAAACCTAGTCACAACTACTCACAAGTATAGCACAACAATCATAAACCCACACTTATCTATAACATTAGACTAATAATTCAGATTAGCCAACTAACAAACAATCCTCACCACAATAATTTTGGACTAAATCTTAAGACTAATGTTTGGTGCAATTTAAACTTGAAAACATGATAGTCAAATCGAAATAACCATCAACATAAACCCATTATCCCAATTTCACATAATAGAATTTTCCCCCAATTCGATTTTGTTATGAACCTTATGTTAACAAAACCCCAAATTCAGAAAAATCATCCATATACGAAATTAAAATTTGGACTATAACTTACTTGATTAAAATGAAGTAATAGAATGAAATTACTCTATAAAAAATCCGAACATCTTGGCCTCTTGACCCGAAAATCGCAAGCCGAAAAACACAATCTCCTCCTCGAAAAGCACACAAAATCGAGAAAATACTGAAGATGGCCGAACTATAGTTGAAGTGTGATGTTGGTTAGTAATTTTATTTAGTTTTAATGGAGTATTGAAGCCAAAGGTTGAAGAAAATGTGAAATTGGTGGCCGTGGGTTTTGGATGCAAGGATGTTGTACAACTATCTCCTTTCCTTCTTTTCCTTTGTTTCTTTTCTTTGTCTACTTTCTCTCTCCTTATAATACCATATGATAGGTATTGGTTACTTAACTTAACCTAGTAAATTTAGGAGTTTTTTTTACCATTGATAGGGCAAAGTAAAAGCTAGTAAAAAAACACTAGTAGAATAATTGCTTATTGCTGCGGTCATTAAGTGGCCTATTGCGGCGGTTTTGACCGCGCAACAATTAAGGGCACAACAATAGGTAATTAACCTATGGCTGCGGTTTTTGACCGCAGCAATAGGCCAAGCTATTGCTGCGATTCCTAGCCAAAACCGCAGCAATATGTTACACCTATTGTTGCGGTTCCTAGCCAAACCGCAGCAATATGTTATACATATTGCTGTTGTTCTTAGCCTAAACCGCAGCAATATGTTATACATATTGCTGCGGTTCCTAGCCTAAACCGCGGCAATAGGTACAGGTGCAAGTCAAAAAAAAAAATTTTTTTGTTTTTCGCCATTAAATTCTAAAGATACAAATTTATGACGAAAATAAAACAATTCAAACTGGATTCTCAAGATGTGCTTACACAGAAACGTAAAGATACAAATAAAAAATCTAACATATACTAACAAAAAAATAGAAGAGATATGGCAGAAAAATATACAAAAAAAAATAGACGAGATATGACAGAGAAATATACAAAAAATAGAAAAATAACAAAAATTCACGCCTAACTACAAAAGAGAAAACAAATATCAATTCTAAAAAATTAGAAATTTCAGAACAAAAAATCACATCTTCAAACATGATATCGATTCTAAAAAATAAAAAAAATTCAGAAAAAGAACAAAAAATCAGAAACGTCCAACAAAACCTAACTACAAAAGATAAAAAGGAAAAAAAATGAAAAAAATACGCCGACGACCAACGGAAATTCATCAGAGATTTTTTATTTTTGTCGCGTACTCATGATTTTCTGAAATCAGACGAGCCGTTCGCCGGTGCGGTTGCGGTTCGACAGCGAGCGAGCAGAGACCGACGAGATCTGTAGGCCACGAGTAGATGAAGGACGACCAACTCCTCTCACTCCTCGAGATCTGAAGATGAAGAACCATGAGTGGTTGCTCGATTATTTGATGCCGGCGAGCCGTGTGCTTGGGATGAACTAGATAGATGAACGAGAGATGAACGAGAGATGAGAAATCATTTTAGATTGGGCGGATTTGAGGGATTGGGATTTTATTTGGGAGAGAGATGAACGAGAGATGAAAAACAGCGGATGGGGTTTTGGTCCTTTTGGATGGAGGAATCACAAGGAAACCCTAGCTGGGCCTTTTATTATTAATTTTAAAAGTCTATGGTTGCGGTTTCTCCTAGGAACCGCAGCAATAGTTAAAATATTATTAAAATATTATTTTTTAATAATATTTTAATTTATTGTTGTGGTTCTAGGTGGGAATCGCAGCAATAAGTCTGGTCAAACAGTCAACGAAATTTGAATAAAATTTTCGTTGACACATATTGCTGCGGTTTCCAGCCACAACCGCAGCAATATGTTTAATTTAGATTTTTCCTTTTTTTTCGTGGTTTATTGCTGTGTACGGGTAAAATTGCAGCAATACCACCGCAGCAATAAGCAAAAATGCTACGAGTGAAAGTATTTTAAATAAAAGAAATCTGAAATTATTTTAATTAAATAATTTAATACAAATAGTTATTAAATGGATATAAAAATACGGGGTGTTACAACCAAGATCCTTTATCTTAAAACAATCACGCAAATAAGCCTTGAAAAGAGATAAAAGCAATGAAATCGTCCCAAGAAATAAGGAGATCATCAATGTAAACTAACACATTAATCTGCACAGACCCACGAGTGAAAGTAAAGAGAGAATAATCAGAATAAGACTTCATAAAACCATATCCTTTTAATGCAGACACTAACATAGAAAACCAACAATGTGGAGCCTGATTCAAACCATAGAGTGATTTGCGGAGTCAACAAGCCAGTTTTGGGATTAGCACATTCCAAATCAAGAGGAAGTTTCATATAAACTTCTTCATCAAGGTCCCCATGAAGAAAGGCATTATGAACATCAATTTGATGAATCTTCCAATTTTTAGAAGTAGCAATAGCTAGAAAAGCCCGAATTGTAGTCATCTTAGCAACTAGAGAAAAAGTTACATTATAATCAACCTCGGTCTCATGCATAGAGGCTTTCTAGCCCTCATCTCTCATAGATTAATTAAAAGACCTGCGTTCAGTGTTAGAAATCACATCAGGAAGAAACTTGCGGTGATTCAGAGAAAAATTAATGCAATTTATATAGTAAGCTATGGGATAAAGAGTGCCTAAGAGAGACTGAGGAGACGAAGCAGACAGAGATGGGCTTTCAGCAACTATGGAATGTGTAATAAAATCACATAACAAAACTCAGGAATGTTTCTTCCTTTTTCCCACGGGCCCAATACACTTGCGACTCCTACTTGCAAAATTGTCACCTTTAGTTTTATAATTGTGAGCAAAACAAAGACAACCAAAGGTGCGAATAGCCTCATAAGTAAGAGCAAAACCATGAAGGATGTTAAAAGGAGATTTATTGTCTAAGAGGATAGAGGATGTACGATTAATTATGAGCAGCAGCAAGAACAGTTCCACACCCCCTCCCCCAAAAAAAAATAAATAGGTAAATGAGCTTGAAAACGCAAAGCCCTCCCAACATTGAGAATATATTTGTGTTTACGCTCAACCCTCCCATTTTGTTGTGGTGTGGCAACACAAGAGGTTTGGAAAATAATTCCAGTGGCATTAAAATAGTCAAGTAAACAATTAAACTCAATCTCATTGTCACTTTGAATTGTTTTAATGGTTTGCGATAATTTACGATCAACCATAGAAATCAAGGCCATTAACATACAAAAAACCTCAGTTTTATCCTCCAATAAATAAATCCACTTAGCACAATAATAATCATTAACAATAGTGAGAAAATCACGTGCACCACAGGAAGAAACATGTCTATAAGCACCCCACAAATCACAATGTATTTTCTAAAAAATTATACTAGCTCTGTTGTCACTTATAAAGGAAACTTATCTCTAGGGTGTGTATACACCAAATTTTGAACCCCTGTTGTGGATAAAAATTTTAAATAAAGAAAACTGAAAAGAAATAAAAATAACAAAGATGTCATGTATCATGGAGCGCGCCCCGCCAAAGGCATGTTCCGACTCGGAGCGCGAGTTTTATAATGTCATATGGTTTTCCGTTTTGCACCTTAATTATGCGATTTCAGTTTATAAACGTAATTTTTCAGTAAGTCGTGGTCTATAACTACACCCACCGGTTTTAATAAAATAATTTGTTGTAGAATCATGCTCGTCTTAACTAATTTGACGAGTTTTCATTAACTATTTTAAATTAGTTTTTCGAAAAACGGAAAAACGAGTTGCTTTTGGGCGCTAGAATTTTACTCGTGTCTCAAAAACAGGCGAGAATCTGTTTTCTTGGTGATCAAGCTATTGCCCACTAGTCACTTTTGTTTGTCTAGTGGAAAAAGAATAAGAATATATTCTTTAACCTCCAATCACATCCTTTTATCCATTGGTTAAGGAATAAGAATCATGAAAATGAATTTTAATCAGAATCAAATCTAACATGCAAGAGCCAAAAGATTCGATTTCCTTCGGCAAATCCAAGTCGTGCGCCGAGCGCACGCCTATGCGTCCAGCGCACCGTGCATGTGCTTCACGCAGTTGCTCAGTCAGCTTTGCTTTCACGTTTTAGGATGTATTTAGGAAGGGAATATTGACTGGAAATATGACTTTATTTGCTTCATTAGTGTAAAAATCAAAATCAAATCTAAAAAGAATAAGAATCTTTGGATTACAAATGAATTTGATGATGTTGGAAGATTTGATGATGTAATTAAGATGATGTATGATGGTGAAATTCAGATTTTTTAAGGGAAAAATCTAATTTTCTACCTCTTTTAAACCCTAACTCCCCATTTTATTTTTCCTATAAATATCCCCTTAATTTTCATTTCAACACAACTTGAATCTCACCTACAACAATTTCAATCCCACCCTAAACAGCTTGAATTCCACTTCATTCTCCATACTTCCTCCCACTGAAAACATCATTCAAGAGAGAAAAGAAAGCATAAGTCAAATTAGAGAAGTAATTAGTAAGTTAGAAGTTCATCAAAGAAAAATACAAAAAAAATGGTTTTTAGTTGGTAATTATGTGAATTGAGAAACTCACTTTGAAATTAAGAAAAAATAAAAAAGTAGAAGCCTTTGCAAAGGAAGTGCATCATTGAGTTAGCAAGGGAAACTTATGTTCTTGTTCTTGTTATTTTTATAATTATCTTCTTAATCACATACTAACTTTCTCTTTGTTTTATCTTATCTGTTTTTTAAATTTATTGGAGTGATTTGCGTATGTGGAAATCCTAAGAGGTTTCCAACCTTAAATCATCCCACCTAGAATGGTCAATTCTAAGGGGGGACTCTTAGGAAATATGTGTTTATGTGATTATTCTTAACCAATTTGTTGTTAATCACCAAAAAAATATTTTTCATAAAAAGTGTGAGTAGAATTGTGCCTAAACATCTCAAAAGAAAAATGTGATGCTGTAAATATAGTTAGTTTCAATTTCGTACTTAATCTCATTTTTCTGTATTATGTAAATATTTTATATGATGTAATATTTTTCCTATGAAGTTCAAGACGTTTCCAGCAACTGGACTTTGGAATTTCTAAAAAAAAGAATTATGTACAGTTAATCAGAATTCATACAAAATTGTTGTGAAAAACTGATCTTATCCAGCACCGTATGAGCTTGCTTTTTCAATAAAGTTCAAACTAAACTTATTTAGCTGAAACTAAAAAAAAGTAACCTTAAAGTAGACATCAGCTTGCCAACAACGTAAAACTGGTGTTCATATGAATTTTGCACAAATTTAACTCATTTTAACAAAAATGTTACTGCAAATCACCAAATTCCAGAACACTGATTTTCTGTTCAGCTAAAGAAATAAATATAAATAGGTATTAAGGATGTCCAATTCAAGTGAAATTTTTCATTCTAGTCCTTCAAAGTGTCTAGAATACTCCTGCCAAAATTCACGTCAAACATGGTTCGTTAAGTTAAGTTTCAAAGAGCAAATTGGATAAAAGTTTGTTTTGATCTGTTTTTGTATTATTAAATTCACCATAATTCGCGCTATCACTAAAAGCATGTCAAAATTTGACAAAAATATAAAGAACTCATTGACCTATCCAACGGCGTATTACATGCGTAATTTAACACTTTGTAAAGAAAGTTATGAATTTTGGAAGTCAGTAATAGAACAAAAGTGTAATCTGGAAAGTTGAAATAAAGTGATGAACTAAATTTTCATAGAAAAATATTTTATTTTTTATACGAAAATGATGAGTAAAAGTCATTGAAGTTTAATTTTCTCTTAAAATTTCTCATTTTTATTATGTAAATAAAAATCAATAAAAATCATCATTAAAAATCAAATTAAAGAGGTTAATTATTCTCTAATTTTTACAAGTTTTCAAATAAATATGAATTCCAAAGCAGATTCAAGAAGATTAAGATCAAGGAGCATCATGGTGAAGATTAAGATTGAAGACCTGTATTGATCATAGAATTTGTACATTTTTTTTTTTTGTAAAAATAGTTTGTTTGTAAATAATTATTGAAAAATATGGAGATGTTTATGCATGATTTTCATAAATAATTCCGCAATTATTTTGAAATAGAATGAGCAACCAATGTTATAAATACTGCATGTTGGGCCCAATATATCATAGTATATGAATCAAATGACCCAATATCAATTTAGGGGAAAAATTGCAAATCTAACTAAGTTAAATTGGATGATGATCTATCTTACATTTTAAAATTGTTCTCCATAATATTCAAATGAATCGATTATATAATTTGACATAAATAGAAAGGTAATTATGATCTCTTAATTAATTTTAGGATGTTTCACGTGTCTCACTTTAAATTGCAAAATTTCATTAAGCCAAACACAATCTCCAAATTCCATCTCAAATCAATCACTTTACTAAAAATAGATTAATAATCCTCAAATAAGATAATTTCTCATCCATCCAAAAGCCTTTAGTTAGGAAGCAAATCTCTTTTTCTTAGACCTCTTGAAAAATCATAAATGAGATCACTAATTAGGGTGATTATTTTAATCATTAGTTAATCCCTAATTAAGGTGATTAACTTAACCTTTTCATTTAATCACTAATTACAGTGATTATCTTAAACATTGGTTAATGGATAATTAGGGTGATTACCTTACCTTTTCATTTAATTACTAATTAGAGTGATTATCTTAAATCTTAGTTAATCGCTAATTAGGGTGGTTATCTTAAACCTTTGTTAATCACTCATTAGGGTGATTACCTTAACCTTTTCATGTAATCACTAATTAGGGTGATCATCTTAAACCTTTGTTAATCACTCATTAGGGTGATTACCTTGATCTCCTATTTAATCACTAATTAAGGTGATTAAATGAACCCCCATTTTTAATCACTAATTATGGTGATTATCTTGACCTTCGTTGTTAATTATGAATAAAGGTGATTATCTTTCCTCCAAAGTTTAATCACTTATTAAGTTGATTATACTAACCTTCCTTGTTTAATCAATAATTGAGGTGATTATCTTAACCTTTATTTAACACTAATTAAGGTGATTATTTTCACCCATTTCAATCACTAACAAGAGTGATTACCTCATTTCTAATAGATTTGTCTAATATTATAGGTGAGTTATTCATAATCTATTTTTTCCCTTGTTCCCTTGCATCCCCAATGGAATTGACCATTTAGGATGAGACATAAGATTGAACTACGATGGTTTTGATCCATGAGTGGATACCAATCCCGCAATGATCGATACGTAGTAGTTAGTACAATGATATATTCGTCGTCTTAAAAAATGATTGATGTGTATATGTGCAAATTATGTGTTTTTCTTTTGAATAGCAATTATTACTTGAAATGGAAAATAACGCATTTAGTAAGAGCCCGTTCTATAGAACGAAAGATGAGACGAGTTCCAGACGTTTACACCTCTTAACGTATACCCCGAAACTATCTAATGGTATGAAAGACCAATTTTCAAAAAAAGCACTGTCCACATTAAGTCATCATTATTTTAAATGATATTTCTTGAAATTGATTTTAAAATGAATTATTAAATAAATATGTCCCTATGGAGATATTAATAGGGTGACGACTTTATAGTTTTCTAAAAATCATAGTCCAATGAGAGACTTTTGTGGGATTCAAACCTTTGATTAAGACAGTAAAAAATCGGGTACCACAAGGTGTTGAGCACGAAAACAAATTTCACATGCTTTATTTAAACTACCCTTATAACCACCAAGAAGAGGGAGTAACTTCACCACTCGGTCTGAAGGATGCTCCATGCACCTATGTCGAAGCTCAAAATCTAAAGTGATACTCTTAACATAAACCAGCTGCAGCAGATCATCCCCGCGTAAGTAGTAAAGTCCATCCCGTCTACGCCCCCTTCCAATCAGCTCCCTCATTGGGTCCTGTATAGCACACATAAAAGAGTTAAATTGCATAATACATTGCATATCATCAGATAACTGTGAAACTGAAAGTAAATTACAACTGAATTGAGGAACTAACAAAACGTTTGTGAGAATAAGAGAATCAGACAAACAAACTGAACCCTTGTGTGTAGTAACCATTATCGTCCCATTGGGAAGACCGACAGGATAATCGATAACCTTTATAGCATCAAATAACCAAGACTTTCACTAGCAACATGATGAGTGGCCCTTGTGTCAATTCTCCAAGGCACGAATTTCATCCTGCATAGAGGCTTTCCCGCCCTCATCTCTCATAGATTCTTTAAAATACATGGGTTTAGTGTTAGAAATCACAGCACCAAGAAACTTGCGGTGATTCACAGAAAAATTAATGCAATTTATATAGTGTGCTATGGGATAAGGAGTACCTAAGAGAGACTGATGAGACGAAGCCGACAGAGATGGGCTTTCAGCAACTATAGAAAGAGTAATATAATCAAGTAACAAATCTTAGGGATGTTTCTCCCTTTTCCCACGGGCCCAATACACTTGCGACTCCTACTTGCAAACTTGTCACCTTTAGTTTTATGATTGTGAGCAAAACAAAGACAACCAAAGGTACAAATAGCCTCATAAGCAGGAGTAAAATCATGAAGGATTTCAAAAGGAGAAGGATAGAGGATGTGCGATTAATTATCAGCAGCAGCAAGAAGAACAGTCCCCCCCAAAAAAAAAAAAAAATAGGTAAATGAGCTCGAAAATGCAAAGCCCTCCCCACATTGAGAATATATTTGTGTTTACGCTCAACCCTCCCATTTTATTGTGGTGTGGCAACACAACAGGTTTGGAAAATAATACCAGTGGCATTAAAATAGTCAAGTAAGCAATTAAACTCAGTTTCATTGTGACTTTGAATTGTTTTAATGGTTTGAGAGAATTTACGATCAACCATAGCAACCAAAGCCATAAACATACGAAATACCTCAGTTTCATCCTCCAATAAATAAATCCACATAGCACAATAATAATCATCAACAATAGTGAGAAAATCACGTGCACCACAAGAAGAAATATGTCTATAAGCACCACACAAATCACAATGCTTTTTCTCAAAAATTCTACTAACTCTATTGTCACTTATAAAGGAAACTTATCTCTAGGGTGTGTATACACCAAATTTTGAACTCCTGTTGTGGATAAAAAATTTAAATAAAGATTTATGAAAAGAAATAAAAATAACGAAGCTGTCATGTATCATGGAGCGCGCCCCGCCAAAGTGACGTTCCGACTCGGAGCGCGAGTTTTATAATGTCATATGGTTTTCCGTTTTGCACCTTAATCATGCGATTTCAGTTTATAAATGTAATTTTTCCGTAAGTCGTAGTCAATAACTACACCCACCGGTTTTAATAAAATAATTTGTTGTAGAATCATGCTTGTGTTTACTAATTTGACGAGTTTTCATTAAATGTTTTAAGTTAGTTTTTCGAAAAAACAGAAAAATGAGTCGCTTTTGGGCGCCAGAAATTTTTCTCGTGTTCAAAAACAGGCAAGAATCAGTTTTCTTGGTGATCAAGTCATTGCCCACTAGTCACTTTCGTTTGTCCATTGGATAAAGAATAAGAATATATTCTTTAACCACCAATCACATCCTTTTATCCATTGGTTAAGGAATAAGAATCATGAAGAAGAATTTTAATCAGAATCAAATCTAAGATGTAAGAGCCAAAAGATCTGATTTCCTTCTGCAAATCCAGGCCGTGCGCCAAGCGCACGCATGTGCATCCAGCGCACCTTGCATGTGCTTCACGCAGTTGCCCAGTCAGCTTTGCTTTCATGTATTAGGATGTATTTAAGAAGAGAATATTGACTGAAAATCTGAGTTTATTTGCTTCATTAGTGTAAAAATCAAAATTAAATCTAAAAAGAATAAGAATCTTTTGATTACCAATTAATATGATGATGTAGGAAGATTTAATGATGTAATTAAGATTATGTATGATGGTAAAATTCAGATTTTTTAACTGAAAAATCTAATTTTCTACCTCCTTCAAACCCTAACTCCCCACTTCATTTTTCCTATAAATATCCCCTTAATATTCATTTCAACACAACTTGAATCTCACCCACAACAATTTCAATCCCACCCAAAACAACCTGAATTCAACTTCATTCTCCATACTTCCTCCCACTAAAAACCTCATTCACGAGAAAAAAAAAAAGAAAACAAAAGTTAAAATTAGAGAAGTAATCAGTAAGTTAGAAGTTCATCAAAGAAAAACACAAAAAAAGATTTTAGTTGGTAATTAAGTCTATTTAGAAACTCACTTAGAAATTAAGAAAAAATCAAAAAAGTAGAAGCCTTTGCAAAGAAAGTGCATCATTGAGTTAGCAAGGTAAAATTTTGTTCTTATTCTTGTTTTTTTTATAATTATCTTCTTAATCACATTCTAACTTTCTCTTTGTTTTCTCTTATCTGTTTTTTAAATTTTTGGAGTAATTTGTGTATGTGGAAATCCTAATAGGTTCCCCACCTTAAATCACCCCACCTAGAATGGTCAATTCTAAGGGGGAGACTCTTAGGAAATATGTGTTTATGTGATTTTTCTTAACCAATTTGTTGTTAATCACCAAAAAAATGTTTTTCATAAAATTAAAACGTTTGAGTAGAATTGTGCTTAAACATCTCCAAAAAAAAGAAATTGTAATGCGGTAATTATCGTCTGTTTCAATTTCGAATTGAATCTCATTTTTCGTCTGTATTGTGTAAATAGTTTATAGGATGTAATATATTTCCTATGAAATTCAAGACATTTCCAGCAATTGAGCTTGGGAATTTCTAAAAAAATAATTTTGTACAGTTAATTAGAATTCATACAAAATTGTTGTGAAAAACTGATCTTATCCAGCACCGTATAAGCTTGTTTTTTCAAGAAAGTTCAAAATAAAGTTATTTAGCTGAAAATAAAAAAAGCAACCTTAAAGTAGACATCAGCTTGCCAACAACATAAAACTGGTGTTCATATGAATTTTGCACAAATTTAACTCATTTTAACAAAAACGTTAATGCAAATTGCCAAATTCTAGAACACTGGTTTTCTCTTCAGTTAAAGAAATAAATATAAAAAGGTATTGAGGATGTCCCATTCAAGTGAAATTTTTCAGTCTAGTCGTTCAAAGTGTCTAGAATACTCATGCCAAAATTCACGTCAAACGTGGTTCGTTAAGTTGAGTTTCAAAGAGCAAATTGGATAAAAGTTTTGTTTTGACCGGTTTAAGTATTAAATTCATCATAATTCGCGCTATCACTAAAAGCATGTCAAATTTTGACAAAAATATTAAGAACTCATTGACCTATCCATAGGCGTATCACATGCACAATTTAACACTTTGTAAAGAAAGGAATTTTGGAAGTCAGTAATAGAACAAAAGTGTAACCTGGAAAGTTGAAATAAAGTGATTAAATCAATTTTCATAAAAAAATGTTTTCTTTTTTATACGACAATGATGATTAAAAGTCAATTAAATTTTAAGTTTCTCTTAAAATGTCTCATTTTTGTTATGTAAAAAAAAAATCAATAAAAACATCATAAAAAATCAAATTAAAGAGTTTAATTAATCTCTAATTTTCACAAGTTTTCAAATAAATATGAATTCCAAAGCACATTCAAGAAGATTAAGATCAAGGAGCATCATGGTGAAGATCAAGATTGATGATTTGTATAGATCATAGAACTTATACAATTTTTTTTTTGTAAAAATAGTTTGTTTGTAAATAGTTATTGCATCACTCAATTAATAAAAAAAAATATAGAGATGTTTATGCATGATTTTCATAAATAATTCAACAATTATTTTTAAAGAGAATGAGCAACCAATGTTATAAATATTGCATGTTGGGCCCAATATATCATAGTATATGAATCAAATGACCCAATATCAATTTAGGGAAAAAATTGCAAATCTAACTAAATTAAATTGTATGATGATCCATCTTACATTTTAAAATTGTTCTCCATAATATTCAAATGAATCAATTATATAATTTGACATAATTAGAGAGGTAATTATGATCTCTCACTTTAAATGGCCAATTTCGTTAAGCCAAACATAATCTCCAAATTCCATCTCAAATCGAACACTTTGCTAAAAATGGATTAATAATCCTCAAATAAGATAATTTCTCATCCATCCAAAAGCCTTTAATTAGGTAGCAAATCTCTTTTTCTAAGACCACTTGAAAAATCATAAATGTGATCACTAATTAGGGTGATTATTTTAATCATTGGTTAATCCCTAATTAAGGTGATTAACTTAACCTTTTCATTTATTCACTAATTAGAGTGATTATCTTAACCATTGGTTAATCACTAATTAGGGTGATTACCTTGCCTTTTCATTTAATAACTAATTAGAGTGATTATCTTAATCTTTGTTAATTGCTAATTAGGGGGGTTACCTTAACCTTTTTATTTAATCACTAATTAGGGTGATCATCTTAAACCTTTGTTAATCACTAATTAGGATGATTACCTTAATCTCCTATTTAATCACTAATTAAGGTGATTAATTGAACCCTCATTTTTAATCGCTAATTTTGGTGATTATCTTGACCTTTGTTGTTAGTTACTAATTAAGGTGATTATCTTTCCTCCTAAATTTAATCACTTATTAAGGTGATTATCCTAACCTTCCTTGTTCAATCACTAATTAAGGTGATTATTTTCACCCCATTTCAATCACTAACTCGAGTGATTACCTCATTTCTAATAGATTTGTCTAAAATTGTAGGTGAGTTATTCATAATATGTTTTTCCCTTGTTCCCTTTGCATCCCAAATGGAATTGACCATTTAGGGTGAGACATAAGATCGAACTACGATGGTTTTGATCCATGAGTGGATACCAATCCCGTAATGATCGATATGTAGTGCAACTTCAGTACTCAAACCTACCATGTACAAGTGATATATTCGCCCTCTTAAAAATGATGATTGATGTGTATATGTGCAAATTATGTGTTTTTCATTTGAATAGCCATGATTACATAAAATGGAAAATAACGTAATTAGTAAGAGCCCGTTCTGTAGAACGGAAGAGGAGACAAGTTCCCGACATTCGCACCTTTTAACCTAAACCCTTAAACTATCTTATGGTATGAAGGTCCAATTTTCAAAAAATCATTGTCCATATGAAGTCATCATTGTTTTTAATGATATTTCTTGAAATTGATTTTAAAATGATTTATTAAATAAATTTGTCCACTAGTGGAAAAACAAGGAAGGGTTGCGGTCAAAACAGCCCTAAGGGCTGCGTTTTGGCCAGCAGCCCTTTCCATAGCAGCCCTTCAATAGATAAAAACCGCAGCCCTTCACAACGAAGGGCTGCGGTTTAGGCCAAAAACGCAGCCCTTCTAAGGATGAAGGGCTGCGTTTTCGGCTTAAACCGCAGCCCTTCTATGTATGAAGGGCTGCGGTTTTAAGCCTAAACCGCAGCTTCTATTAATGTGAAGGGTCATGCGGTTTAGTCTTAAAAAACCATGACCCTTCACATTCAAGTTTTTTTTTAAAAAAATATAAATTGCACCCTCCACCCCCCGCCCACCCCCCGCCCCAAAGAAGAAGACACCCCACCCCCAGCCCCAAAGACACCCCACCCCTCGCCCACCCCCCGCCAACCCCAAGCCAGTACACCCCATCCCCCGCCCACCCCCCGCGCCCCCCGATCACCCCCCCCCCCCGCCCACCCCCCGCACTCCCACCCCCCACCCCCCCCCCACCCCTAGCCCACACCCGCCCACCCCCGTACTCCCCCGCCCGCCCCCCCCCCCCCCCCACCCCACCCCACCCCCACTCCCACCCCCCCTCCCCCCCACCCCCCACACACCGCCCACCCCCCCCGCACTCCCCCCCGCCCCCACCCCACCCCCCCTTCACTCCCCGCACCCCCACCCACCCTCCGCCACCTCCTCCACCCATTCCCTGCGGCTGTCACCCTCCCACCGCACCCACCCGAACTGAAATGAAACTAATAATTAATTATTTAATTTAAATGGAAGATAGTAATTGCTCTCCTTTTTTTTTTTAATTTAAATATTAAATTTTATTTTTTTTTTTATTTTAATAATTTAATTTAAAAATTTAAAGGACTATTAAATTTTAATGTAGAATACTTTAATAGAAACTTAATAATTTTTAAGATTATGCTAACATCTCTACACCCATACTAACTTTCCATTTCTTAAGTTCACAACCAACTCCAACTTCTTCCACCATGGCAGGCTACCCCCAACCCCACCCCCCGCCCAAAACCTCCCTTCGACACAAAAAAAAAAACGATCAAATTGCAATAATAATATATGACAAGTTTTTGAACGTAATATAATAATTAACTTTAAATATGTATATATTTAATAATGTGAAAAATGTACATAGAATTAATACAAACTAGTAGATGTATCATAAGCAATCATCGCAAATGTGGGACGCCAACTTATCCCGAACTTCATGTAATTCGTCCGTGGTGAAGGCCCTCAAGCGTGGTGTGTTATTCATATAAACCTTGCAAAACAACCAAGGAATAAACACATAATATAAGAATTCAATCATTTACGTACCGTAGTTAGTAGTTCTAAAAATGACATATACCTTCTCGAAATTCAATCAAAAACAAATGCAAGCCTAAAACTCTACACACTAGTTATATTATACCTTATATTATCATATTGAAAAAGAAAATGGAGTTAAATGAAGCGATAAGTACGAATTAGACGCGCAAAGGCAAAAATAGGCCTAAAATGCCCTTTTCGTTCCCAAAATTCAACCTACAACAATTGCAAACCTAAAAATCTACACAATAATTACATTATGCCTCATACTATCATGTTAAAAATGAATTTGGGGTTAAATGACTCGATAAATACGATTTGGAAGCGTAAAAGGCAAAAATAGGCCTAGAAATGACATTTTCGTTCCCAAATATATGCATGTGCTACTTTGGTTTCTAAACCAATTAATACTTATTACCAATCGATCTAATCTAAACTAACATATACTAATAAGTTACATACCTTTTGAAGATCATCGGCGTTAGTGCACTTTGGTTGACGATATCGAACATGTACCTCAAGCACGTAATAGCCACATGCAAGTCCATCTTCTTGTTGCGGACACTAAATGTTCACCAAAGGATGCATCCAATGACATTCATGTTAATTAGATGTGTAGTATGTGGCTAAAAGTGTTTCTATATAAGGACAAATAAATTAGTCATGTTACCTCGACTGATATCCAAACAGGAGCTTTTGGTGCTCGAAGTCCTGTTGCACTAATATGCTTCATCACACTACATCAACAACATTATTATAAGATTAGATGTACTAACTGTTTATATATTTAAAGATGATGAATAATGTGTAATATTAATAAGTGCGCATATATTGAGTTTCGATTAGGCTACCTATTTAACAATGATTTGATTAGTAAGGTCCGTGGTGGTTGTCGACGCAAAGAATCAAAGTGGTAGACTTCGTTACGTGACAAACATATCGCAAGCAAGTGTCCAATGAGCCCTACAACAAGAAAATATAGTTATTATTAATCGTAGAACAATTAATAGGTCAATTTAAGTATCGAATAATAAAAGTAAAGCGAGTTTAACAAGCATACTTTTCAATATAAGGAACAAGAATGATCTGATGATATCCAAAACGAGATGATGCTTTGAAACTCATGTCGAGATACTCTTTCACTTCGGCTTTGTTTTGTAAGCAATTGTTATCTCGTATTATGTTTGGACATAACCAACCAAACACTGCACTAGATGTTGCAAGCAATTCATTGTACAATAACCTGAGAAATTATATTGATTATATTAAAAGTAAACCAACAATTACTTATTATGGATTTGAAAACTACTTAAGGCATATATATGTATGTGTATATTTAATTTATATACTTATGTATTACCTCATGAATGTTTGTATCATGGAAACATTCAACTCTACCCCACATAAGAATTCTTTAATATCAACCTTCGAAATGAATGTCGATGAGTCCTCAAGGTAGTGGAATTGTTGCTCCCCCAAAGCAACCTCAATTGCGCTTTCATCGGGTAAATCGCTAGCGCACTCATGTAACCAAAAGCATGGCGTAGTAAGGCTCCGCACCACCTCTGGATCGATAATAAGTGGATTTTTTGCCTTAGAAACATTTCCCGTCACCACATTTCGTTCACCTTCATCACGTAAACTTGCTTTCTTATAAGGTGAACATGCCTTCTTTCCCTTCCCGGCATGTGAGTCGGCCTTCCCCCAAACCTAGTATTTAGTTAAAAGTAAAGATATTACTGACTATCATAGGAACTATAAAAGAAAACACGCATATATATATATATATATATATGAATGTTAATCATTGTACCTCATCTGAAAACCGCACCAATGCATGCGGCCACAGAACATAACTGCCAAGGGCATCATTTAGTAACTGTAGACCAACTTCTGGCTTCGGCAGCGGAAGAGGTAATTCTTCGAAACCTGACACAATTTCATTGAGGGTGACCACATAGTGATTATGATCCACTAACTGGTTATGCAATCGTACTCGGTCACTAGGGGGTTGTGCATGGCCATGAGCTACGAGGATGAAACTATCATAACCATCTCCTCGAGCTAATAGTTCACATGGTGTCTCTTCCCCGTAAATAAAACTCTATTTATAGTTAGTCTATGAAACAACATATATATAGTAAGAATTTCATGCATTTAAGAACGTAACAATAGTTGTTTAACAAAGCAAAGGGATTAAGTGATTACCTTCAACTCGGGTCCTACAGGTGGATCAGGCTGGCTAGGTGTAGTATCACTACCCTTCTTGAATGCAGCAAAAGTCGGTAAACCCATTTGTTCCAAAATGGCGTTGAAGTTATGGGTCATCTCCTCCCTTAGCTCCTCCCGAATTGCAGCTTTCATAGCCTCCACATCTACCGACGCCGCCGAATTCACACTACTTACACTTGATTTTGTCGCTGTAGTGTATTGATCACCATATACCTTTCTCAAACCGAGGCGGACACCTCCTATGCCCCTCACGCGTCCACTGTGGTCCGGTCCTAAAGTTTCGTGCAATGCATCAATGTGTCCTTTAGGAGTGAACTCACCAGTTGCCTCTTTTTCCTTCAAGCCAATCTACATAAGTATAAGAGAGAAATGCTTGTGAGCGCAAAAGTTATATTATATATACCTTATATAACCATATAATCTGTACTTACAATGGCGTTGGCTATCTCGTTGTGTTCCGGGTCGGCAAGACTCTGTTTCCCTTTGCATCAACCCCATGCATTGAACACCACCAATCGAGGACTCTATCTGGTTGCCGAGGCTGTGCAACTGTCGTCATTGAGCCACTCCCCGTTGCCATTGTCGACCCTATTGTGGGGTAATGGCTGAACAACCACTTCTCTCTCGCCTCATTGTACGAATGAGCACCCAAATGATGATAATACTTCCTAGCTTTTGCACTCGAGCTACTTTTCTCACGACTTGCCTAAAACACACAATTATAAACAAAGGTTATCTACGTACGGTGCTATACAATAATACTGGATCTAAGTTTATTAAGTCTTAATAAAATATTCTTACAATAGCTTGTGGGGTTGTTTTCTTGGCAACAAATACCTCCCACTCTTCAGGTTTGATAGTTTTCCATATTTGAAATGGTAATTTGGATGGTGCAGATGATGTTTCCGGTGAAGCCTCAGGATCGGCTTGTGTTTCTCCGCCGTAGATGTTCTTCTTCTTTGTACCTACTACTTTCCTCCGCTTAGTGATCCACCCAGACACTAACTTAGCCTTGAAATCTCTGAATCTCTGGGCAACCGCGGATAGAAATACATTCTTCTTGGCTTCATCATCTTCGGTATTGAATTGATTCTACAAAAAACGTAGTTCACAAATTAGTTTTCGCAAATGTTGTAATTTATATGCTATAAGTAATATTACACATATATTTAACTAAATAATTAAGAAACTACACGTTATTGTACTTGAAGCTTACCATGGTATCTTCCCATAGACACCGCTTCGATCCCTCGGGCACCTCCTTGCATGAGTGCAAAATGGAGAGTTTATGCATGCAAATGCCAACTTGCATGCCATACTTTTGACGCCACTTTCCACAAGGTTGACCCATGCTATCGTACTCCAAAGTCATATTTGTGTGTTTCCCTAGTGACTTTGTAGGTCCCCTTCCTTTTCTCTTTTTAGTCGCCAATGACTTCCTAGGCATTTGTGCATTTATCTCTTCACGGCGAAATCGAGACAATTTACCCCGTTCCTTTCTCGCATCGAAAGACTCATCCTCGGTAGTGTGTTCAGCACCACTTGTGGTGTTATCCGTATGCACATCCGCCATCTCCCTGAAATTGTACAAATAATGCATTAATATAACAAAAAATTAAAATTAACATTGCCACTAAGGGGGGGGGGGTGGGGAGGGGGTTCGTGTGTGCAAGGGGCAGCAGTGCGGGGGAGGGGCTGTGCGGTGGGGGGGGAGGGGTTGTGAAGGGGGGGAGGGGAGGTGCAGCAGGGGAGAGGGGGAGGGAGGGGGCTGGGCAGGGGGGAGGGGAGGGGCAGTGCGGGGAGGGTAGGGGCCGGGCGGTGGGGGGAAGGGGAGGGGCAAGCAGGAGGGGAGGGGGGCAGACAGGGGGAGGGGGCAGCGGTGGGGGGAGGGGGGTCAACGGGGGGGGGGGGGCAAGAGTGGGGGGAGGGGGCGTGCGGAGGGGGAGGGCGCGTGGGAGGGGGAGGGTCGGGCAGGTGGGGGGAGGGAGGGGGCAGGGGGGGGGGGAGGGCGTGCAGGGGGGAGGGGAGGGGTGTGGAGGGGGGGGAGGGGAGGGACGTGTAGTGGGGGGGGGGGGGCTGGGGGGGGGGGGAGGGGTGTGCGGTGGGAGGAGGGGAGGGGACTGTGCGGTGTGGGGGGAGGGAGGGGGCGTGCGGCAGTGGGGGGGAGATCTTTGTGCAGTAGGGGGGAGGGGAGGGTGTGCAGTGGGGGGGGGGGTTGTGCGGTGGGGGGGGAGGGGGGGGTGTGCAGGTGGGGGGGAGGGAGGCGCAGCAGAGGGGGAGGGGCGTGGCAGTGGGGGGGAGGGAGGGGCAGCAGGAGGGGAGGGGGCGTGCGGTGGGGGGGGAGGGAGGGGGGCAAGAGGTGGGGGGGGAAGGGGCTATACAGGGGGGGAGGGGAATTGGACCCGATAAGGCCAAAATTGGCCAAAAATGCGCTTTTCGTTCCCAAAATTCAACTTACAACAATTGCAAACCTAAAAATCTACACAATAGTTACATTATACCTCATATAATCATGTTCAAAAAGAATTTGGCGTTAAATGACTCGATAAGTACGAATTGGACCCGAAAAGGCAAAATTTGGGCTAAATGACCTTTTCGTTCCCGAAATGCAACCAAGAACAAATGCAAGCCTAAAAATCTACACAATAGGTACATTATATCTCATATAATCTTGTTCAAAAAGAATTTGGGGTTAAATGACTCGATAAGTACGATTTGGAAGCGAAAAGGCTAAAATAGGCCAAAAATGCCCTTTTCGTTCCCAAAATTCAACTTACAACAATTGCAAACCTAAAAATCTACACAATAGTTACATTATACCTCATATAATCATGTTCAAAAAGAATTTGGCGTTAAATGACTCGATAAGTACGAATTGGACCCGAAAAGGCAAAATTTGGCCTAAAATGACCTTTTCGTTCCCGAAATGCAACCAAGAACAAATGCAAGCCTAAAAATCTACACAATAGGTACATTATATCTCATATAATCTTGTTCAAAAAGAATTTGGGGTTAAATGACTCGATAAGTACGATTTGGAAGCGAAAAGGCTAAAATAGGCGAAAAATGCCCTTTTCGTTCCCAAAATTCAACCTACAACAATTGCAAACCTAAAAATCTACACAATAGTTACATTATACCTCATATAATCATGTTCAAAAAGAATTTGGCGTTAAATGACTCGATAAGTACGAATTGGACCCGAAAAGGCAAAATTTGGCCTAAAATGACATTTTCGTTCCCGAAATGCAACCAAGAACAAATGCAAGCCTAAAAATCTACACAATAGGTACATTATATCTCATATAATCATGTTCACAAAGAATTTGGGGTTAAATGACTCGATAAGTACGATTTGGAAGCGAAAAGGCTAAAATAGGCCTAAAATGACCCGAGAATCAGGTCACATGGCAATGGAATGACCATCAGCTGGTAGCGGCGGAGTTAGAAGTGTTATAAATGTGGAGAGCACCGGATGGGCTTTCGTTGCCATGTGACCCGACTCTCCACATTTACAACACCCCCACCACCACCGCCACTACCGCCCCCACCGCAATCCCTCATTGCCATGTAGGCGTAAAATGACCTTTAATTTTCGTTTCCGAAATTCAACCAAGAACAAATGCAAGCCTAAAACTCTACACAATAGTTACATTATACCTCATATAATCATGTTCACAAAGAATTTGGGGTTACATGACTCGATAAGTACGATTCGGAAGCGAAAAGGCTAAAATAGGCCTAAAATGACCCGAGAATCAGGTCACATGGCAATGGAATGACCATCGGTGGTAGCGGCGGAGATAGAAGTGTTATAAATGTGGAGAGCACCGGATGGGCTTTCGATTGCCATGTGACCTGACTCTCCACATTTACAACACCCCCACCACCACCGCCCTACCGCCCCCACTGCAATCCCTCATTGCCATGTAGGCGTAAAATGACCTTTAATTTTCGTTTCCGAAATTCAACCAAGAACAAATGCAAGCCTAAAACTCTACACAATAGTTACATTATACCTCATATAATCATGTTCACAAAGAATTTGGGGTTACATGACTCGATAAGTACGATTCGGAAGCGAAAAGGCTAAATTAGGCCTAAAATGACCCGAGAATCAGGTCACATGGCAATGGAATGCCCATCCGGTGGTAGCGGCGGAGCTAGTGAGAAGTGTTACAAATGTGGAGAGCATTCCATTGCCATGTAGGCGTAAAATGACCTTTAATTTTCGTTTCCGAAGCCTAAAAATCTACATAGTTACATTATAAAACAAAAAAGAAAATGAAAGATAGTAGTGATACCAAACATGTGTTACAACTTACAACAATGCCTCACCCACCCCTATCCACCCTCCCCCAGCCCTCCCCCCCCCCCGTCCAAAGATCCCCCGCCCTCCCCCACCCCATGCCCAAAGATCCCCCGCCCTCCCCCACCCCATGCCTAGCCTCCCCAGCCATCCCTCCACCCCCCTTTCCAACATCCCCCGCCCTCCCCCCACCCCATGCCCAGCCCTCCCCCACCCCATGCCCACCCCCACCCCCCCCCCCCCCCCTTTCCAAGCATCCCCCGCCCTCCCCCAACCCATGCCCAGCCTCTCCCAGCCTCCCCCCCACCCCATGCCCACCCACCCTCCCCAGCCATCCCCCACCCCCTTTCCAAAGATCCCCCGCCCTCCCCCACCCCATGCCCAGCCTCTCCCAGCCCTCCCCCCACCCCATTTCCAAGCATCCCTCGCCATCCCCCACCCCATTCTCAGCCTCCCACCCTCCCCCCCCCCTTTCCAAGATCCCTCGCCCTCCCCCACCCCATGCCCAGCCCTCCCAGCCATCCCCCGGCCCAAAGACCCCCACCCCCTACCCACCCTCCACAAGCCCCTCCCCCACCCCCTACAATCGGGTTTTACAACACAAAATAGAAGAGAAATTAAATAAAACAAAGAGGAGAGAGAGTGAGAGGGGAATTACCGACAATGCAGTAGTGGTGGTGGTGGTGGCGTCAAGGCGCGCTGAGAGAGAAGAAGAAGAAGAAGGAGCTCAGGCAACGCTGAGAGAAGAGAAGAAGAAGTGCTCCGGCAATGGGACGGCGCTCCGGCGATGTGTCGGTGCTCCGGTGATGGCAGTGCGAGTTAGTGTGAGGGAGAGGAGTGAGTGTGCGAGTGAGTGTGAGGGAGAGGGAGAGGGGTGAGCTAAGTGTGCGAGGGAAATTTGCGAGTGAGTGCTACTGTGTGTTGCGCGCAAAACTCAAAGGTTGAAATGGGATAGGAAGGGCTGCGCTTATCCTAAAAAACGCAGCCCTTCGTGTATGAAGGGCTGCGGTTTCTAGGATAACCGCAGCCCTTCACATAAAGGGCTGCGGTTAGCCTTAAAACCGCAGCCCTTCATACTCCATGAAGGGCTGCGTTTCAAGTCTAACCGCAGCCCTTCACAAAAAGGGCTGCGGTTTCCTTCATACAAGAAGGGCTGCGTATTTAATAAAACGCAGCCCTTCTTGCGCAGCCCTTCCTTTTTTTTCCCCTAGTGGTCCTTATGGAGATATTAATAGGGTGGCGACTTTATAGTTTTCTAAATTTCATAGTCCAATGACAGCAAACCCTTAATTAGGATAGTAAAAAATCGGGTACCACAGGGTGTTGAGCACGAAAACAAATTTCATATGCTTTATTTAAACTACCCTTGTAATCACAAAGAGGAGGGAGTAACTTCACCCCTCGTTCCGAAGGATGCGCCATGCGCCTATGCCAAAGCTCAAAATCTAAAGTGATACTCTTAACATAAACCAACTGCAGCAGTTCATCCGCGCATAAGTAGTAAAGTCCATCCCGCCTACGCCCCCTTCCAATCAGCTCCCTCATTGGGTCCTATATAGCACACATAGAAGAGTTAAATTGCATAATACATTGCATATCATCATCATAACTATGAAACAAAATGTAAATTACAACTGAATTGAGGAACTAATAAAACGTTTGTGAGAATAAGAGAATTAGACAAATGAACTGAACCCTTGTGAGTAGCAACCACTGTCGTCCCATTGGGAAGACCAACAGGACAATCTATAACCTCTATAACCTCAAATAACCATGAATTTACTAATAACATGATGAGTCGCCCTTGTGTCAATAATCCAAGCAATATAAGAAAAGGTACCATTCAAACGATCATTTGGAATCTGTAGAACCAGAAATACCAGCTAAAGCTTTCCACAGTTCAGCGAAAAAAAGTTGAGATGAACCTGAAATGGAAGGTGGAGTCATGGGCGAAGCTTGAATGACATTAGCTTTCACCGACCCACGACCCCTCCACCACGAGAAGCACGAGAGCCACCACGACCGGAACCTTTCATTGAGAATTCTGCCGAATTTTCGGATACCCTACAACCTCATAACAATTCATGAGATCATGACCATGCTTTTTACATTGAGAACAACGTACCAAAGACCAACAACAGGAGGCCTCATGGCCTTGCTTGTGACAATGAGAGCACGTGGGAGGGTTGAGGCACCGACGACAATAACCAGAATCAGCCGAGCTCACGGCGAAGCCTAGAACGACCTGCAGCTTCTCCTCCACCGCAGGACTAGCAGATCCAACGCGTTCATCTTGTGCGACAAGTTGATACAGATTGTCTAGGGTGGGAAGAGTGTCCGACAGAGTCGAGGATTGCAAAGGCGCATAATCTAGGTGCAATCCCATTAAAAATTTGTGCAATTTTTGAGTTACACAACATTGTTCATGAAGAGCACCAGCATTACATGAAGCACAATAAGAACAAGAGATCAAAGATTCATGTTTATATGATTATTCCCACAAGCTATTCAATTTTCCATAATAGGTAGACACAAACATGGAGTTAGGTTGTTCACATTTTGGAGTAGCATATTTCAACTGTTGAATTCCAGATGCATTAACCACGGCAAAGCGAGTATGAAGATGATCCCAAAGACGTTTGGCTTCACGAAATTTAGAAAGAGTAGATTTTACCTCGTTGTCAATAGTGTTAGTGATCCAAGAAACGATCATAGTGTTGACCGTTGTCCAATCAGTCATAATATAAGGGGACGTAGGCTCAGTAATACTACCATCAAAAAAATCCAATTGGAGATGAGCTTCAAGGACCATCTGAATATCGGGTGCCCAATCATCATAATTATTAAGGAGAAGGTGCGTCGGCGTGATGAAGTCGCCTGGACGATAACTTGTGGCAATAGAAAAGGGAGAATTTATGCTAATAGTGGGCAGTGAGGGAGGCGGAGTGATTGGCGGTGGTGGCGGTGGCGTGTCATCATCGTCGGCCATTATGAAAAAAAATTCGATGTTATTTGCCTTACGACTTCGATACAATGTTAAATATGATTAGAGTTTTAAAGCTTGCCCTTTCTTATTATGCCATCACAATATATCTCTATACTATAAGGGAAGAGGGGAGCAACAGTATCGCCTTCTGAAATCATATTTTTACCCCTATTAAATAAATTATATTTTAAGAAAAAACCTTTAAACAACACTCCTAAACAATTCAAAGTCAGCACAATCAATGCATATCAACAAAAAATTAACAAAATTATTTTATAAAGAAAAAATTGTTAAGAATAAGCCAACTTTTGCGCGATCCGCTAAAAATAAGCCAAACTTTTGATTATCCTTGAATAAGCTAACTTTGATATCATTTAAATTTCTGACAAGTCAAATGACTTGTAACTGCTTTACCAGGTCAATATTTTTGTTTTTGCAATAATTAAAAAAGAAAAAAAATCACCACCACAACCAACCTAATTCCTAACCCATAACCACCCCACCCAAGTCACTTAAACCCCAACCACCGCCCAAGTCACTTAAACCCCAACCACCAGCCACTTAAACCCTCCCTACCCACCCAATTGAACAACAACCACCACCCCCCAACCTTTGTGCTCATCCAATTGATTCAATCATCACAATCATTGTGAAAACCAAGTGTTCCATGTTAGATCCCCTCCAAAAAAAAAAAAGTGTTCCATGTTAGAGAAGATACAATTTGATGCGCTGCAGCTTGTAATTGAACTTCTCACCAAAGAAAATCATACATAAACTATTTTAAATCCTACTCCAAGTAAAAAGCCACCACTTTCTTATGTTTCTAACAGGTTGCTATGGCAAGTCCCGAGATCTTCAAACGAAAATCCCACGAGCAAGAGGAGTGGCAATTGGTGAATTGCTCAAACGGAAAGCTGAAGAAGGCGTAGCAGTGAGAATCATGCTCTGGAATGATGAAACATATATATCACTAATCAAGAACAAAGGATTGATGATGACTCATGATGAAGATGCCTTGGCATACTTCAAAAATACTAGAGTAGTATGCAAATTATGCCCAAGATTGCACAACAAATTTCCAACGTTCTTCAGTCACCACCAAAAGACTCTTAACTGTAGATACCAGAGTAGATAACTCCCCAAGAGGAAATCATGAGCTTCATCGGTGGCGTAGATCTCTGTGATGGTCACGACGATAATGAACAACACTCCCTTTTTTCGAACACTGTGAAAACCACTCACCAAAATGACTCACGAATCGCATAGATTGCAACAAGGTTCTTCGATTGCGAATCTAGAATCTCGAAGGTTGTGATTTTCAATTTTTGGGATTTCGAATCAATGATTTTGAATATGGGTTTTCTTATTGTTGTGGTGGTGAATTTGAATTGGGTATTTTTTGTGTTGACGATGGTGATTGATGGTGGGAATGGTGTTGTCGGGGGTGGTTTTTGAGTAGCAGTGAAGGTAAGGTGATGTGGTGTTGCTTGTGATGGAAGGTGATAAAGGGGCAGCGGGCAACAGGGGATGGAACCAGGGAGAGATGATGGTGGTGGACTGGTGGGTGGTAAGGAGAGAGAAAGAGGAATTTTTTCTTTGAATAATGCAAAATGGGGTTTTAATTCCCGAAATATGTTGAAAGGGAAATTAATTCCCTGCGTACCGTCCACGTAGGACGGCACGCGAGAAAATGTTTTTTTTTTTTTTTATCCCAGGTAAACCGCTACTTGAAGTAGCGGTTTATTTTAATTAAACCGCTACTTCAAGTAGCGGTTTATATATATTAACCGCTACTTGAAGTAGCGGTTTATGCATGTAAACCGCTACTTCAAGTAGCGGTTTATGTGGTCAACACCTTCCCACACTCACACTGTATAATATGTAAACCGCTACTTGAGATAGCGGTTTATGAGAGAAAAAAAGACCTCTCATTGTTGCTTCCCCATAACTGGCCCAAATGCCGAAACATAAAAAAAAAAAGCTTTCCAACCTACAATTTCAACACCAAATTCCATCCAAGTCCATACAAAGTCTATGCACACATTAATCACCAAACACCAAGTTCATCCACATTCACATTTATCCAATAAGTAAGATTAAGAAAATATGTCAATCACAAACGAATTTTAATATTTAACATAGTGTTAACGAACTATACAAACAACAAATGAAAGTGCTAAGACCCCCTCTTCTTCTTTTGTGAAGGTCTAGATGAACTAGGTGTGGTCTCACTAGACTCTGCAATGGCATGAAGAGAAGATGGAGTGGTGGCGAACGGCGTCGGTAGGTCCTCCGACGGACCGGGAGGCGAAAGCAAAGGTGCCGTGGTAGATGTATGGGCAGCGGACATAGAAGGTGTAGAAGTCGAAGTATGTACGGTAGAGGTAGGCACGCCCGTAAGATGTGGCCATGTCCGGCTCGGCTAATCGCATCAATACACAGTCCCCTCATGGTCTCGCAATGTACGTGCAAACAAATGGCGCCCCATATCTCGGAGGCAATGACTCGGCAGCCTCTAGTACAGTGCTTGCACCTATGAGCAACATCGAGATAAAGTATGTGCCGCATAGAAAGAAAAAATACATATTATATAGTCGGATAAATAAATAAAAGTATAACTACAAATCATGGCACTTACCAGGTACTACATCGCATACGCAGCCGATAGTGTGTAGAAGGAGGTCGCCTCAACGGATCGTCATGCGTAACCTCGTGATGCGACGATACCACACCATATACTCCTCAATGGCATGAGTACGACCAAGAAACGGAGTGCCCCGAACAACACGTCTCTCGCGCTCATCCCACTGCGCTATGTAAGGGCGATGTCCGAGCGGATAATTCTTGTTCTTCGACCTCCGATCTATGCCATGAAGGGTCGTGCTTGTATCACAAGGTGCTTTGGAATCCTCTCGCTCGAAGCCAAACCGGCGCATAACTCGATCGGGACAATGGAACTCCACAATGTCGAAACAAATAAGTGGAGCCATTGTGCGCCATACATGTCGATCAGCTCGACATATAGCAGGCAACAACTGCAGCCCAATTACCCTCGCCGCTACCAATAACAGGTGGTCCGTGCACTCTCAGTCCAAGGAGAACAGCGACATCTCCTAAAGTAATCGTCGCCTCCCCAACAGTGAAATGGAAGGTATGGGTCTCCCGCCTCCATCGCTCCACTAATGCCGTAAGAAGTGGTCGATCAAGCTCCAAACCTCCCCTACCAAACGATGTATGCCAAGAAAACCCAGCACGCTCAACATACCGAAGAACTCTATCGTGAACCTCCCGAGTCATGAGTGAGACTATGATGATGCAACCGACACGATAATACCGTGTCCGCTACTCCCCTCCCAGGCATCCTCACTCCGATGCTTATCCCGGGAGGGTGAGAACGCTACGATCAGTGGGGCCGGGATAGATGGACTGCGCCATCAGACCTGAGGAAAAAAAAAACAAACAGGTAAGTAACACATTCTTGGACTATGATAAGAATATAAATTTATGAGAGTTAATAAAAATTAGATTTACCCAGATGTTCCTTCATCATTCTTATTAGGACATCTTTGCTTATTGTGTCCCGAAGCCTTACAAATGCTACATCTATATTTGCCGGGCCTATCAGCTGCATCCATTTCATTTCGTATTCGAGTGGACCTTGGACGTCCAGCTCCACGCTTTAGCCCCTCATCAGCTATAATTCTCGGACCATAATATGGAGAACAATTATGCATATCAGGCACAGGCTTGAAAAAGGACATATAAGTAGATCGATACTCGGCAAGTGGGAATAGCTGGAAATTAGCATCTGTTCCCATAGCAATCAATAATTTGCCTTTGTATTTCCCGTACAAGTGAGTACCATCTATAGTGATAAGAGGTCGACAATGACGGAATCCGGTAATAGAGGGTTTAAAGGCCCAGAAGACACTCTTAAAGATGTTCGTACTAGGATCTTGTGTTGGGATCGTCTTCCAATAAACGACAGTGCCTCGATTGGACTCTTTCAAGGCTTGCAAGTACCTAGGTAACTCTTGATAAGACTTCTCCCAATCACCAAAAATACTGGTTATTGCCTTTTGTTTGGCTAACCAAGCTCTCTTGTATGTTATTGAAAATTGATATTGGTTCTTCACAAAAGTCAAGATGGACTGAACTTTGAATGAAGGATCAGTCCTAATGAAATCCTCGATAAGATCAGCAACGAAATCCGATGAAATGAGAGGATGGTCTCCACATGTTATGTCTCCCAAACAATTGCTTGCATGTGGACCACCATATCGTACAATTTTGAATGAGTACGACTTAGTCATGATTGCACGCAACCTCCAAGGACAGTGACACACTTCCTTTCGGGCACATTCAATGACATACTTTGTGGGCTCTGACTCTAACACCCGAAACATCTGGTTTCTAGAGATCGACCAGGCTTTCACAAAATTCTTTAATTGCTGCAATGAGGCAAACTCTTGTCCTATCTCAAATTCGGAACCCACAGTCAATGAACCAAGTGCATTTCCAAGTCATCCATGCATCTATTAACCTTTGATCAACTTCGTCAACTCGAGCCAATCGGATGAAGGAACACCGAGACTTTATTGCATTGTCGACTGTTTCCCTTGCATCATCGTCCTCCTCCCTATCGAATCCACATGCTCCTCCTCATTTCCCAAAAAATCAACATCATTTCGATGTAGAGTATCAAGATGGAATGTGGACGGTATGTGGGGAGACGAAGCAGAGAACCGAACTCATTCATGTGCTCATTGACATAATGTGGGTCCGACAACATGCTAGTAAATGATTCAAATTGCATGCTAGGAGCCGATGCCGGTACCTCCATGCTATCCCTAAAGTCCATTGTAGGTACATAACCCACATTACTTTGGAGATTTATCTCCTTGGGAACTTGTTCAATGTACACCTCCATTGCCATGGCTGACGTTTGTGTCACTGATAGCCACATAGCACTTAGTGACTCGTCATCCTCTAGTGCAATTGGCACATATTTCCCCGGCATCGGATATCTCATAAACAATTTCAGTTCCACATACATACGATCACATCCAACAACGTCATATACCCTATTCGAATTTCTTGAAACATCATACCGGAATTGATGAACAAAAACTTTTTCCTTCCACCTCTATACACAATATCAACGTCATTTTGAGATAGTTCACCATTCCAATAAAGGTATAAAGGATATTTAGGTTGTTCCATATTCTACATACAAAAAACATAATGTTAAAGTTATTCTTATTCTACACATTCAAACAATATGAACACCATTCTTCACCTATACTAGTAGCATTTGCAACCTAAACACAACAATTCATGCAAAATCAACCATCACATTTGCTCAACACCATGTTTAACCAACCAATATAACCAATAAATCACCTTCCAATTCATGCAAAATCAACCATCACAAAACGATAAATTATGCAAAATACTAAATTATACTAATCAAACCAAACAATTTCCATCTAACAACAGTTACAAAGCTAAAATACATAACAAATATGGCATGCTAAGCAAATTAAATTAAAAAAAAAAAAAAAAAAAAAAGACTACTCACCTGGGCTAATAGACGGTGGCGTGCGGTTGGTGGCGCGGCTGGGCGACGGTGGCGTGCTGTTGCTGGCGACGCTGGACGACGGCGGCTTTCAGGCTGGGCGACGATGGTCGGCGTCTTCGACGGTGGTGTGTAGCTCCGGTGGTGGGCGACACTTAGTAAGAGAGAGAGAGAGAGAGGGAGAAAAAATTTGAGATAACAATCGTCGAATATGAGAATTTGGGGAAGTTAGGTCTGATTTGGGGATTATAGTAAACCGCTACTTCAAGTAGCGGTTTCTATTAATGAACCGCTACTTGAAGTAGCGGTTTACTTCGATCAACGCCATTGCTCTCGGTACCACAAAACCGCTACTTGAAGTAGCGGTTAACCTTATTAACCGCTACTTCAGGTAGCGGTTTTTTTTAATAACCGCTACTTGAAGTAGCGGTTTATAAAGGTTAACCGCTACTTCAAGTAGCGGTTTTACTTAAGTAAAGAAAAAAAAAAATTTCTCGCGTGCCGTCCTACGTGGACGGTACGCAGGGAATTAATTTCCCTTTCAACATATTTCGGGAATTAAAACCCCATTTTGCATTATTCAGGGAAAAAATTCAGAGAAAGAGGGGAAATTTTAATTTTTTTTTTTTTAAAAAAAAAAATTAAAAATCTAATAAATAAAAGCATAACACGTAGCATATTTTACCGGTTTAAGAGGTTAGTAATAGGTAACTTATCAACTCAACCTATTAGAAATTTACGTAAGCACAAAATAAGCTTATTCCAGGATAATCAAAAGATTGACTTATTTTTAGCGGATCGCGCAAATGTTGACTTATTTTTGACAATTTTTCTTTTTATAAAAGGAAATTCCCAAACAATTCAAAGTCATCACAATCAACATATAATTGACATAATAATTTTACATAAGGAAATTTACCATAAATTTAAAATGACACATACATATGATTATATATTGATTAGAAAAGTCCATAAACAAAAAATTAGAAGTGTGTTATTGAAATACTTTATCAACAATAATGTAGTATGTAAAAACTTGATGATGATTTATAATGTATTTAGAAACTTATATTTTTTTATCAATAAAATAAGGCTCTTTATCTAAAGTAACATTATTGAACCATCACATAGTTTCAACTCCAACTTTATGTTAAAACAAACAAAAGGTTAGTGATATATAATTTCTAATTGCTTTATGCATTATACGTGCTTCATTGATTTCAATTTATTTACTCATAAAATAGTACAATCAAGAAGAACTGAAGTTATATAAATGTCGTATAAAATTGATTTGAAAAGAAAAAATTCAATGAGTTTACTACGAAAGAATAACCAACAAAGAAAATAATTAAAGCACGCATCGCGTGCATAAATTGATAGTAGTACAATGTTTTAGGAATCCTAACAAAAAATAGGAAACCTAATATGATTACAATTCTATCTTGGGAAAATATCCTTGATTATCTCAACAAAAACTAAAATGCATAGTACCCAAGTGTCAACATACGGTTTCATAACCGTCTCAAACTGTGAACACTACGTTTGTATTCAACTCTAGTTTGCAAAATCATCTTCAAAATTTCCTCATCGATCGGCGTAACAAGCTACAAGCTACAGAAGAAGCCATATCTGTAAAGAAAAATAAAAGATAATTATGAGATTTGTAGAAGTGCACACACATCCACCATTTCTACCTCCTATGTAGCCCTCCACAAACATCTTTACACAAGACAAAGCGTAAAAGCCACAAACTTATAATTAAAACATTTTCTCATCTCATTTCAAGTCTCATAGATTCGTATGGCATCAGGCTATCTTAGGTAATCATGGATAGACAATAAAATAGAAAAGCGTAGTGCAATCTCAGTGGTCTCAATGGTCCTTTTGTCATGTAATTGGAATCTAATTGGTCTCAGTCATTCTTGACAGCACCTATCTAATTCTGCATCAATTGTGTATCATAAAACTATGATTTCCAAGTCTTATCCTTTTCAGTGTTTAAAGAACACTGTAAAGCGTAGTCTTTTTACAGACTACAAACTTAGATTATATACAATTATTCACACCCATGATATACCCAAAATCACTAAGATAACGCAAACATGCACTTATATATGTTAATTAGACTTGGCTAGAAGTGTCAAACGCAGTATGTGTTCAAGTGTCGGACACACCATTTTTGTACAATTTTTCATAACTTTGGATCAGAATGAAGCCTCTGGTGTCATACCAATGTCCAACTTTTAGATATCCAACATTCGTACTTGAGGTGAAATGAAAAGTCAAAGTAACATTAAACAATAATTGTACTACCCATGAAATAGATTGCTAACAGCAACTCTTCCTTTTTCTCTTAAGCTTCATCAGTGTTATAGAGATTTCTCAAATTCACTTGTATGTCTGATATGGCCTATATATACTAAGAGCATTACCCTTCATGATTGAAAAATAAGATCATCCACTCCATCTCTAACTTTTTCTCTCTAAAAAATAACACTCCACAATCTTTTCCCACCCTCTTAATCATAAACTAAAAAAAAATCATCCCAACTACTTTTTCCTCTATCTCTTTCTTTTTGACCCCACCCAAATACTTTTTCTCTCTCATCACCCAACCACCATTGCACAATATTTTTATTATTAACTTTTCAATAATATGAAATATTCATTTTTAATTGATATTTTATTATTAATTAATTAAATTAATAATAATAAAATTATAATTATCATTTCAATAATTAAATTATCTACATAATTAGCTTTTGTTAATTAAATTGGATACGTAATTAGCGTTTTTATTAATTAATTGAATACAAAATTAGCTATCATCATCTTACATGCGTACATAATTAACGATCTAATAATAAATTTAAGAGACACAATACGTGTTTTTAATATATTATTAATTTAGAGACATATAGACGTTGACAAATTCATAAAATTCTCTTAATTAGAATTATGACCAATCTAATAACTGAATTAAGAAAGAAATACATAAAATGCTACAGCGGTATGACAATTATTAAGTTAATTAAGAATGAAATACATAAAAGACTCTTAATTAGCGTTATGACCAAACTTCTAATCTTCAATTGCGTCTCTATTCGCCATGTAAATGTTGATATCTACGATCCGATCATGATAATATTCAAATTGGTCATCATTATTACTTGTGTTTGTAGTAAACTCAGTAGTATATGCGTAGTGTGCATATGTATCTCGTTCATCTTCTACAATCATGTTGTGCATGATAATGCAAGACAACATGATATAATTGAGAATTTCCTCAACCCATACGAGGGATGGTTTACGAACTATATAGCAAACCGAGATTGCAGCAAATAACATGTCCTTGTGAGGCTGAGGACATGTAACCGATTGAATGAATGTTGCCCAATTCGGAAATATACCATCAGTGAGATAATAACCCTTATCATATTGGTTCCCACTCACCGTAAAGTGCACGGGTGGTGCTCGACCTTATTAAACATCCCTAAAAATAGGAGATCTGTGAAAAACATTCAGGTCATTGCACGAACCTGGTATCTCGAAGAAAAAATGCCAAATCCATAAGTCACGATCAGTAACAACTTCAAGAACTAAAGTACCTACACCAGCTCTTCCTTGATATTGTGCTTTCTATGTTGTTGGACAATTTTTCCACTCCCAATGCATACAATCTATGCTGCCGATCATGCCCGAAAATCCATGTTCTTCACCGAATCGAAGTACTCTAGCCAAATCATCTGGAGTTGGCCGTCTCAAGTACTCGGCAGTAAAATGGTTGATAACCCCCTTTCTGAATTTCATTAATGTTACTCGAGTTGTGCTTTCACTAATTCGCACATACTCGTCAATCCCGTTCGCCGCTACCCCGTACACAAGCATTCGAATAGCAGTTGTACACTTTTGTAGGGGCGATAATGATGCGTGCATGGATGCTCCATCAAGCTATATTTAATCGCTTTCCTATGTTGTTGCATGGTTTTACTTTACTCCTAAAGTAGAGGTTTTACATGTGACTAAAAATATGTCTTTATTTATATTTGTTAGTTAAGTTAGTTAAATTCAATAGTTGAGTTGTTTTTAATTAAAGTTCAGTTGTAATAAGTTCCGAAAATGTTAGATTATTTCGGTGCTTTGTCATGGTTGTATTTTAG
Source organism: Beta lomatogona (assembly GCA_947646795.1). Lineage (NCBI taxonomy): Eukaryota > Viridiplantae > Streptophyta > Magnoliopsida > Caryophyllales > Amaranthaceae > Beta > Beta lomatogona. The sequence continues at coordinate 449,371 of CANSNZ010001472.1, forward strand.
GAAAGTCTCTTGATCATTGAGTTGTAATAGGCGTGCAAGCGGATGCCCTTAGCTGCTGTCGTGTTGTTATTCTTATTTAAGGAAAGTGTTGCATATGTTTCCTTAATGCTTTTGTTTCCTTAAATAAAAGCTATATTCTAGGCTTAAGTTTAGGGGAAACTTTCCTAAAATATATGCTAGCTAGGCGTGTGATGTATTACCTTGGAGAGCAAGGATTTCTTGCTGCTCTTAGCCTTATAAATAGGCGCCTAACTTAATAAAGAAAAGGAGATTTGAGTGAATTGATATTTGAGTTATTCGAATGCTTGTGCATTGAATATTTGGTCGTCGTACCAAGAACATACAAATCGAGGTTTGTGTGCATCTCCTAGTCAAGGTTAGTGAGAGATCCTCTAGTTCTCGAGGGAACAAGAGCCTATTTTTTTTATTTTCGTCCATATTATAAAACACCAAAAATAATTCTTACATTAAGCTTCCACAATCATATCATTTGGTATCAGAGCTAAGGCATCTAAGTCCCTTTGGTGCTTAGACGTTCTTGGAGAAGAAGAAAATCGCCTGCAACAGACAGATTTTTGAGTGTTGGGATAAAATAAACTGCGAATTTCTGGCTTCGAATTTTTGCATGAAATTTTGGTCGAGTGTTTAGTACATATTGGGCTAAGTTCTGTAAGAATTTCGGGTGGTTTGGAGTTATAACGACTTCACAACGAGCAATTACGTTCGTTGCAAAATCTTGGCAGACTGCGTCAGTTTCAGTGCTATGGAGTTTAACGATTTATCAGTCGATTATTCGTATGCTTATCAAAGATTTGAAAGAGCTCAACAAGAATTACAAGATCTTGGATGTCCACCAGTCATTCTAGAAAGATTAGAGCAAAAAAGACAAGAACATGACGAATTTGTACGTTATGTGCATGGGTTGTTACTCAAACTCAAAGAAAGTTGGGACTCTAGTAAGAACAAAGTGGAAGAAGATTCACAGCAAATTTCTATTGTTGAGAATGAAGAAAAGATCGACACTTTATCTTGTTCCAAGGATAGAGATGTGATTTTTACAGTTCCTAATGATGAAGAAGTGATCCCTAAAGTTGACATAAAGGAAATTGTGCCTCTTGTTAATATTTCCTTTACTCTAGTTCCTAAGGTTGATGATGATATTGTTCCAAACGTCATAATTATTATATCTTTTTGGAGGGATAATTTGCATCTAATGTTGACATGGAGGTTGGACAAATTATGATGTGGATGCGGATGTACTTTAGTTGAGTTTTACGGAAATCCAAGAATCTTGAAAGAAAGACTGGATCTTTAGGGTTTTCTTTAAGTATAAAGGATAGAACAATTCGATCAAACACAAAGTAATTCACGAATTGGGTCTTGATTCACTCTCAAACACAAAGTAATTAAGCAATCAATCTTAAATCTCAAACACAAAGTAATTGATTCAAGGTTTGGAAATCACAAAGAAGTCCGAAAATTTTCACAAAGAAAATTAAAACTCTAATCTCATAAATCTGTCTATGAAAATAACGTACACCCTAATCTATATATAAGCAAAATAAACTAACTCCTACTATGCTTAGGACAAGAACCTAAGTCATACTCCTAATAAAACTCTCAAAGATAACTTTAAACAAAAAAAGATAACAAAGAAATAATAAACTCCTAAACCAAGTAGAACAAGCTCAACTTGGCGCCTTCTAACTAGACTCCTATTAAAGATATAACTCTATTCCAATTAGAATCCTAATCCAACTAGGATTTGGATTTCTAACTCAACTAGAGTTTATAAGCTATTAGACTCCTAACAAAACTAGGAGTTCTAATCCTACTAGGATTAGGATATTAAGAGTCCTATTCCTAATAGAACTAGGAAAACAACACAAATCCTAACAGAACTAGGATTTGTAGGAAATGACCATCTCCCATATGGATCATTAACAAATAAAATTAACATCAAAACACTATTCACAACCTTCAATTGTAAGATGATCCAAGCCCAATAATTCATAAGATCCACTAATTTAGTTATCTTCAATCTTCTCATCGGATCCATATCAAATTAAATTTTCGTGGAGCAAAGGATGGCCTTGATCTAATGAACATGCTAGTTGAGTATATTGTTGTCCGCTTGATTCGGATGATTTCATGGATTACTTTGATGATCAAACTTGAGGTCAAGTTTTCTTTGAAGAATGGGAGTATAATGCGTGCATGGATGCTCCATCAAGCTATATTTAATCTCTTTCCTAGGTTGTGGCATGGTTTTACTTTACTCCTGAAGTAGAGGTTTTACATGTGACTAAAAATATGTCTTTATTTATGTTTGTTAGTTAAGTTAGTTAAATTCAATAGTTGAGTTGTTTTTAATTAAAGTTCAGTTGTAATAAGTTCCGAAAATGTTAGATTATTTCGGTGCTTTGTCATGGTTGTATTTTAGGAAAGTCTCTTGATCGTTGAGTTGTAATAGGCGTGCAAGCGGATGCCCTTAGCTGCTGCTGTGTTGTTATTCTTATTTAAGGAAAGTATTGCATCTCTTTCCTTAAAGCTTTTGTTTCCTTAAATTAAAGCTAGATTCTAGGCTTAAGTTTAGGGGAAACTTTCCTAAAATATATGCTAGCTAGGCGTGTGATGTATTACCTTGGAGAGCAAGGATTTCTTGCTGCTCTTAGCCTTATAAATAGGCGCCTAACTTAATAAAGAAAAGGAGATTTGAGTTAATTGATATTTGAGTTATTCGAATGCTTGTGCATTGAATATTTGGTCGTCGTACCAAGAACATACAAATTGAGGTTTGTGTCCATCTCCTAGTCGAGGTTAGTGAGAGATCCTCTAGTTCTCGAGGGAACAAGAGCCTATCTTTTTATTTTAGTCCATAATTATAAAACACCAAAAAAATTCGTACATTAAGCTTCCGCAATCATATCAGATAAACCTAATCGTCCCCTACCATCTCTTTTTGAATGAACCATTCATCATTTGCAACGACACTTTACATTATCCGAAGAAAGACATGTCGTTGCACTCGAAATCTTCGACGAAATAAACGAGCAGGATAGACTGGTTCTTCAGCAAGGTAATCATCGAAAAATCGTTTATGGCCTTCCTCCCTGCCTCGAATAGGCCGGTGATGATCCTAATTCTCATCAATTACTTTTACTCTTCTATTCCTTGGTGTTGGAGTAACATTTGATATAAGAGTTGGAAGTGTTGGTTGAACAATATTGATCAAGAAATCATCTATTTCTTGATCACATCTTGCTTGGGATGATCTTCTTTCCTCCACATAACCAGACGAACTTGAAGCACTAAAGTTTAAGTTGAAGGAGTTCATTCTACAAGTTTGCCAATGGGTTCAGTGATGTTATGGTTTTATATAGAGTATTTCCCCGTACTTATAAGATAAAGTGTATGTCAATGGTGCTCTTAGGAGCCATTTTATGCTAACTTTCTCCATCTAGTTGTGGTTTTCTGTTTTCTGATGATTTGTAGGTTTTAGGGAACTATTTCCCTATTCTCTGCTACTCTATGACTGCTACAGTGGACTAGAGAGGTTTAAAGGCACATATGCTGAGTTAAAAGGTCCCAAGGATACTTTCCGAGGCCTTGGACAAAAGAAGATTTGAAGACTTGGCGTTTGAAGCCAAGAAACGAAGAAAAGACGCCTCGCCCGATCCCATAGGGTGCCTTGAGCCCGATCGGGCGGCTACATTTGACAGAAATCGTTTTGTTGCGAGCCCAATTGGGTGTTCCTTGCCCTGTCGTGGTTTGCTGATGTTGCCCGATCGGGCGGCTCAGCCCGATTTCATCGGGCGCTGGTTTTTCTGCCGCACTTTGAAATCTGAGATAAAAGTATGCTTCCCGATCTCATAGGGTAGGTTAGGCCCGATCGGGCGACAACCCCGACTTTCTTATTTTTATATTTTTCGGGCTATTTTTGTATTACTTTTCCTATCTATTCTTGGGTTAGTATAAATAGGAAAAGTAGAATATTGCTGAGATACCTTTTTTTTTTCCTAGTTTTCCCCTCAGTTTAAAGAACCCTGTTATTTTACCTTTCTCTTTGAATCAAGAATTAGTGTTTTGGATTATCCGCAAGTTCTTAATAAAGTTCTTCCTTTTAGACTTCAATCTGGTAATTTTTTTATTGCTTTCTTTACTCTTGTTAGATTAATTTCAATAGTTATTTGCATTGCTTCCAAGTACGAATCTCTGTCTTGAATTTGTTGTTGCTTTCATAACTATGAGTGAGTAGTTCTCTTTCTATGATTGTGGGGATCTATGTATCCAATGAGGGATTGATAGATTAGTTCAATTGCCTTATAATTCAATTGTTTCCTATCATTGAATCGTTCATGCTAGATTTATAAATTAGGCCTGATTTGTATTTCTACTATCGCAATACTGAATCTGCTTCGAGAGAAGAGATACCGTATAGACTTTCAATCATTAGGCAAAGTGATCCTTGGCCATGCGAGAGCGGCTAGGAGAACTTTGAGGAAGGTAATGTTCGAGAGAAATTGCATGTGCCCTAGATAAATTGACTTATTCGGTAGTTGTTATTCGTCCCTGATTTCCTGAATTGTATGCATAGTGATCCATGACCCTAGTTCTTTATTAATTGATTTAGTCCCTGATATTTAATTATGTTGGTAGCTTAATTAAGTTAGTTCTTAAAAATCCATTCTTTTGATACTTAGTATAGTAGAATAGTTCAGTTTAACTAGTAACGCCATCTCCCTGCGGATTTGACCCTGCTTGCCTTACTACATTAGTAGAGAGACCTGTAGGTTTATTTTTTTATAGTACGCGACTGACCAGTTAAATTTTGCCGTCGTTACGGAGGAGACGACAATTTTCTAGTTATTGTCTAAATTATCCTATTGCACTAACCTCATTATGAGGAACACCGGTTCCTCATAATATCTAATGTCTGCTACAGTTTCTTTGGTTTATGAGTAGGAAGGATAAATTTGTGAACTTATTATTTGATCCAGAGATTGAAAATAATGCCCGTAAGAATAAGAAACAGACTCAACAGGCAAAGTTGTCTACGAAATCAGCAACTTCGCAGACACCTACTCCAAACCCCACACCACACTCACCTTAAAACTCACCACCACAAAAATCTCCTACATCAACCCCACTTCCAAACATGCTTGATACTCCTACTCATACCACATTGAAGGATTACTCACAACCTTCAACTCAACATGTTACTACTGGGGTTAAGATGCCTGATATTACTGCTGCCCACGTCAATATCAAGTCCCATGTGATCCACATGGTGCAAAATAATCAGTTCAGTGGGCTCAATCATGAAGAACCACATGCTCATCTGTAGAGATTCCTCCAATGTTGTGCTACACATAAATCAACAAATGTATCTGCTGATCAAATTCGTTTCATCCTGTTCGGGTTTTCTCTCATCAGGAAAGCTTCGGAATGGTATAACAGACCCACAAACACTACCTAGGATGAGCTATCCAAGGCATTTCTGGTCCGATTTTATCCATTCTCCAAGACTGCAGATATGAGACACCAGATCACTACATTTTCTTAGGAGCCAGAGGAGTCCCTCTATGAAGCCTGGGAAACATTTAAGGATCTGCAACGTTTGTGCCCCCATCATGGTCTAGAAACTTGGTTTCTCACCCAGGTCTTCTATAATGGTACAGATTTATAGACACGGAGAATGATAGATGGCGATGCAGGGGAGTTTTCATCGAGAAAGGCCTCACTAAAGGCTATGATTTTCTGGAGCATCTGGCAGTAAATCAGTGGAACAATGTTCGTGCTCCTATCAAGAAAGGTGGCAAACATGATGTGGAGGCTTACTCCCTTATCATAGGCCAATTGGCAGCATTAACGCAGAAGATTGACTACCTACAATTGTGTGGTTCCGAGCCTATGCAAGTTCATGCCATGGCTAGTAGTTCGGGTATTAGTGGAGCTATCTGCGACACTTGTGGTATTGTTGTACACTATTCACAAGATTGTTCATTTGCTTCTAGGGGTTCGTACGATCAAGTCAATGCATTTTAAAGCCACCAGCGGCCCCAGTTCAATTCCTATTCCAACACCTATAATCCTGGGTTGAGACATCATCCCAAACTATAGCCACCGCAGCCCCAACATTCTCACAATCAGTAGAAGTCTTATGTTCCTCCTTATCAACATCCCAACGTTGCAGCTAATAATCCACCTGGATTTCAGCCTAGAGGGTGATACCAGCAGCAACAGCCACCTGCCCCATCTACATACATTATAATGGCAGAATTGAAAAACAAGATTTTGGGTATGCAGAAAGGGTTTACTGCCTTCCAGTCCCAACTAGAGGCCCTCAATACTCACAACAAGATGTTGGAAACTCAAATGGCACAGATTGCCAGTTCGACATCTACTAGAGCACCTGGCTCCCTCCCGTCACATCCCGTCCAACTAAGGGACATTGCCAATGCTATTACCCTGCGAAGTGGAGTGTAGTACGATGCCCCGGCAATGCCATAGGTGGAATCATCAGTTGCTAAGGAGCCGTAGAAAGTACTTGATGATGTTGTGTAATAGTCAGTATTTTAAGCAGCTTTACTTACGAGATTGATTATAATTTATTAACTTGATTGTGCGATTATGTTTTAAGAAAATCACTTTGGGAACTATGATTTATTGAGTAGAATCATGTTTTATTGGGTTTTATTTGAATGAGATATTTGAGTTGAATAACTTAATTAAAAATATATATATATGAGAGACACAATCTACATTTTTTCTTACTCCCTCAAGACTTCTTGTTGAATTCTAGAGAAATCTGGGTTCTTCTACTGTAACCTATCTAACTACCCAAGCTAACAATTTATGGCTATCATCCAAGAAAACTTTTGACAGCAATTGGGAGCCGCAAAAGGAAACCCCAAATTCCATTTTCTTCTATCCCTCACGCATGTCACTCTCTTCCTCGCTATGATTGATTTTCCCTCATTGCTTCGTGAAATCAAGCGGTGGTTTATGGGCGGTGGTGTCTAGTCGTTCCGCCGCCGCTCTCTTTTGGTTATCGGTGGCATTGTGTCGCCAGCATGTTGCGATCTACAACAGCTATTCCTATTGTTGTTTTTTTCTTTCGTTCCTCCATCCCTCCTCTGGTTCCTCGTTGTTGCTACAAATAATACTGTAGCTAGCATCGACCACTTCGGCGAGGTCATTGATGCTGCTTTGTTCTTCAACTTATTATCATCCCTTCCTTAATTTTATAGCACTTAAAGGGTCATCCCTATACTATTTGCAAAAGTAATAATTCATCTTGAATAGTTTTCTGAAGTAAAGTTTTATTAAATGATCTTTGTTGGTTTAGATATTGTGATTAATCTCTCACCTTGGTTTAATTGATTTCTAAATGAATCTTAATCACATAGCAAAAGAGTCTCCAAATTAAGAGTCATAGTTTAGTATATAAAGGATTGTTTACCTCGTTCACCTTTGTTTTAAGAAAGTAATTCACTTATATATGTTTGATTAAAGTTTTATTGCTTGGAAGTTAATTAGTGTATGTTTCTGTATTCAAGAACCGTTTTGAAGCTTTATTGGTAATGTTATGAGGGTTAATAAAAATGATCTTGGAATTAGTTATTATGGATCCATGGACTGATTCCATTTTATGAGCTGTTAGTATTTAGTGGAAAGGGGCTTTGATAATAGGATTACTTAGGATAGTTTCTTTTGTTTAAGTACACTGAGAATTAGCTATTGATTCTTTCTTGAATGTTGCAAATAAGGCGTGATATGAGAATTGATTTGTGGCTATCAAGCTATGTGGGTAAGCAAGGACAATAGACTATTGAAGATTAATTGTGAATGGAAGCGATATTTTGAGATTGAGCTAAGGTACACATTGTCCCTCCACTTTACAATAAAATTTTGGTGTTTCATTTGATTTCAAAGTTTGATTAAAAATATCGAACTTGTTATGTAGTATTTAATATAACTCTTTGCTAAGTTTTAATCTCTAGTACGTTTGTGAAAATTTTATGAATAATGATTTTATGTTTTAGTATCATTGGTAAATAAATATTATGAGGAAATTATGGTTACTTATTGATGTCGATCCATGACTTACTAAGTCCATTTTGTATCTGGAAGCCGATAGTATAAAGTGTTTATGGGCACATGTTCTGATATATGGAAGTGTTTATAGCCATTTAGTTAAAAGTATTGAAATAAGGGTTCACAATATATTTATCAATGTAATGCTAAGTATGATATTCTGAATTGAGTGATTTGGTATGTTTTGCAAGAAGTGAAGAGCTCTAGTTCAAAGGAATTATTGAGCTTATAGAAACTAATTATGTTTCCGCTGAAATTCGTCTATATATAGTTCCAAGATGTATAAATGTACCAAAAGTTTCACTCATTGAATGGTATTGAGAATCCAATTGTATTGAAATGGTCAAGTGTTTCTAGATTCAAGTTGTTATATAAATTTCGAAATTTGTACGAGATACAAAGTTTTTAAATATATTGGCTATCAACTTTGATGAATATGGACTTGACTTTTTGAAGATATGAGTTCAAGGTTTGACTATAATACAAGATTTTCGGGATATATCTTATTATAAGTTTTGTGTGCTTGGGATTACTTGGGTAATGAAAAGTTCAAGGTTAGAGACAAAAGTAAATTGTTGTTTGGAGATGTTATACATAGTACAACTTATGACTTGTGGAAGATTTAGCTATATGATGAACTTATGATAATTACTGGAGTTGGCCAGAAATCCTTTGGGATATTAAATGGAGTGTAAGTTGGTAAGTTATAAAGTAAGCTCTCTGGTTCTATTTTTGTGAAGAAGAGAAGTTCATATTAAAAATTAGGCTATACTTTTTAGAGATATCTTCGAATAATGTTTGAAATTGGGTTTTATGAGATTGAAAAACTATGTTGGAATGGTTATAAGATAGGTTGCTTGTTTGAGGAGTTCTACTTTGGAATGTAGGTTGTTATCTAAGGACGTTTAGTTGGTCAATTAAGGTTGTAGTTGCAAAGAAGTTCCGGAGTTTCAAGGTCGTTTAATAGATTAATGGAAATTGTTAGAGGAACGTCATGGGTCCTCAAAGCATGCTAAGTAAAGTTTTTGTAAATTTTCGATAACAGAAATCAAGTATAAAGAAGTAAAATCGAATATGTGAGATTTATATTAGTAATATAATAGCTCAAGAGAGGTGTGATGGATTGAAGGAGTAGATTATAGTATAATAAGTCATAGTATCTAAGATGTGAGGAGCTATATTAGAAACGAGAGTCTTCTACTATGAGTATTCAACGGGGATAAATAAAAGGGTTTACAGATAGCATCCTCTAATGGGCATTAGTGATAGGCTTTAATAATAAAATAAATATGGAGTTAGGAATAATATGAACATTGAATTCAAATATTTAAGAAGTATTGTTATGAGTTAAAAACTTAAGATTAATGTGGAGTATGAGTTTAAGTATCTGGAGTGAAAATAAAAATTATAAACGGATAGCTGAATAATGGTATATTTATACATGACATGGAAAGATTAAATAAGATGAAGTTGACTTATAATAATAATTGTAGATTATATAATATGGTATAATGAGGGGTCATTTCAACAATGGTTAATCATTTTAGATTCTTTGTCAATGGGCTACTAGAAGTTGGAAGTTCAAGTATAAGAGGTAATTAAAAGAAGGGGGGATGTTAAACGCTAAATTATTTTAATGGAAGAATTTGTTATTCTAATATGAACACTGGACCAACTACAAGAGGGGGGTGAATTGTAGTTGAGGAGTAATTTTCGATTTATAATGCGAAATTAAAACAAACTTGAAAGTAGAAAGAGACAAGCACATGAGATTATTACAAGGAAAACTTTCTAGGCCCAATAGGAATAAAAACCTTGACCACGAGGGATTTTGACTCAAACTGTCTTTACTATAATAGGCCAAAAGACTCTCTCTTTTACAACCTATTAATGGACCTTCTCTGTTCCTCTAGGAACTTGTTCCCAGTCACTCAGTTCCCCCTGAACTGATGACATTCACACTTGACTTCACTAGAAGTGTTCTCTTTTCTCTCTTTCTATCTCTCTCTTGAATACAAGGATATTCTTTTAATTTTCTCTCACCCACACACTATGAATATTACAATAATAAGTATGTTGAATAGAAGAGGAAATTACAAGAAAAACTTTCTAAGTATTGATTGACTTTTACGCTTGAAAGTTCTTAAATTTTTCTTTGAATAATCTTCTTCTTATATAGCTGCTGCAGTTAATCTTCTTCTTCTGGAAAGATTATGCTCCACGTTCTCCTTGATAAGTGCTTGTAATGGTGTAGAGATCATGGTCCTAAATTCACTGCACTTTCTCCACGAGTTTTGCAACGGAAATAAACTACCCACTACTATCCGTTAGTGGGCTACCTTCCATCAAGTTTATTGGAGTTTGTTGGAGAGTTTCCAGCAGTTAGTTCCACAAAATTTGCCACGCAATTTCCAACTGATTTTCAAGTATAACAACAGCAACAAAAATATCTACTAACACTAAGAATCTTTTATTCAAAGATTCCAAGGTAATAGATTATTAAACATACCTTATAATAAAAATTCAAAGTGTATAAAATAATATCTTGACTTAGATTAAATAAATAATCTTTCTCCACAAGATATAAATGCAAAATTACACATTACATTAGTTTTGGTATTTTATAATTTTCGCAACATAAAAACTACATAGTAAAATTAACCTAAGTATTTGGCATCATCAAAACATGGAATACAACAATATTCCCCCTTTTTGATGATAGCAAATATAAGGCATATAAAAATATAAAAGAAACAAAATCAAAGAAAACTAAAATAACTAGAGCAAAAGAATCAAGAGCTAATGACGTTAAAAATTAAAACTAACAAAACTAACAAAAGACTAAGAAAATAAATCTATTAAACTAACAGAAAACTAATACTATACTAACATAAATCAGTGTTGAGTATAAGGCAAAGAAAAATCCGAAAAGTATCACATAGAACCTAAGAGGACTAGAATTTGAATTTTTATGCGCCACTCTACTTCTTCCCCCTTTTGTCATCATCAAAAACAATAAGTACCCAGCAGTACTCTAAGAGTGCATCATATACAACAATGTCAAGGCAAAGTAGCTCAAACACGCATCTAATAATACTAGCCATCTAAACATTCTAATGAGCATATGAAGATGAGAACAATGCACATAGTCATGAAAAATGCACAAACTGAGTTCAAGATGAATAGAAGAGAAAGAGAAGAAAGCAAAAAGAATTAGAAGTAAGAAAATAAAAGATATAAACCAAAAAAATTTATCACTAAAAAGTGATGGGTGATAAAAGATAGTAACAGCAAGTCACCATTGTTTTAATACAAACCAAAAAAAATATTGTTTTATCAGATTAAGTAGTAGGAAGGGGATTAAGGCTTGGAGGGCTTGGGGTGAACAATGAAAGAGGCGACTGCAGCATCAATCTTCTTTCGAACAGCTGATTCTCCTCTCTACACACTTGCTAGGATATGCTCCTGCTGAAGATCAACACGGACAACCCTTGCTTCAAGACCCTGGACTCTGGTCTGCAGGAGAGACAGAGACTCCTGAATTGTATGAAGTATACCATGAAGACCAGTGGTGGAGATAAGAGGAAAATCAACAGTCCTCGATCCTGAAGGAGCTTGATCCTCCTCAAGATCAATATGAATCGCACCCGGACCCTGTTCCTTGGGAGCCTTGGTCTCAGCAATTCTCTGACTCTTACGCACAGACATAGGTCCTTCAGCACTGACCTCCTCCTCTGACTTCCTCTTAATCCCAACTTTAACCTTCCCCTTTGTTTCTGCTACCCCAAAGTCCAACTTCCCACCCTGTAACCTTAGAGACAGCCTGGATAAGGTCTCTTTGGTCAAATAGTTATCAGGCTCTAGAGCAAAAGAGGTACTAGAAGGGAGTTTAATTTGATTTTTCTTGAGGATAACAGAAATTAGGTTAGCATTTCCCACTTTTGTGTTGTGGGAGATGCAGTAGGAAAGGTGAGAAATCATTAAAGCAGGGAAGTTTATTTTTATGTTGTTAGTAAGGCAAAACATCAAGGAAAGATCCATGAGGCTCGCTTGAGTCCTCTTGGAAGTCCTTGGCAGAATAAAGCGCTAAACTAATTGAAACAAAAATTTGTGAAAAGGAGAGAGATCTTTCTGATCTAGGGACTGGTCAGACTCCTTACCCCCAAAGTAACTCAAAATAGTAGAGTTAGAAGCCCCATTAACATTTAAGTTAGCCCTACCCTTTACATATTCCTTGTACCCCTCAGTAGGTACCTCAAACCATTCCCCTAAGGTCTTTTCATTGAACTTAACCAGTTTCCTAGTGACAACACTTATGCATAAACCCTCGTTATTTTCAAATTTAGCAACGAACTCACTCATCTCATTCTCATAAAGGCCCTCACCAAAACTCAACACTTTAACCCATTTTTGAAACTTAACAAGATCAAGAAATTGACTCCATTTAACTTTCTTGCACAAATCAACACAGAACCCAATAATATACTTGGAAGATTTTGATTTCTTACCCCTTTTTGTAGGTACCAAGATTTCCTTTTCTTGCTCTGTTTCAGCATCATCCAAATCGTCTTCTTTCTTTGGAGAGAGCACTTCATTTTCCGCCGAATTTGCTTGAGAACCCAGAGAATCCTCATTTGTGTTGGAAGATTCATTCTCGCTTTCGTTATAATCCACCAGAGGTGAAGATTTTTCAGCCGAAATTTTTTTGGTATCATCGGAGGTTTTTCTTTTGGGAGCCATTTAGGGTTTTAGGTGAAGAAGATGAAGATGGCAGATTTTGTGTAGAGAGAGAGAGAGAGAGAGAGAGAGAGAATGGTCGTTTTGCAGAGGTAATGGTTTTGGGGTAAATGGGATTAATTGTCGTGTAAATTTTGGTTTGATTTGATGGGTTTTTATTTTGGGGCGGAATTTATGGGGATTGTGAAGAGGAATTAAATGTGGCTTTTCCCTTCCTTTTTTAAATCCGGTGAATGATTTATTTTAGGTTTGTACATGAACGCTGGTGAAGCGTTGCCATTAAAAAAATATTTATGGGGAATGAATGCAAGAGAATAATAAATGGAAGAAGAGAAAATAAAATAAAGAGAATATTTACGTGGAGGAAAAAATAAAAAGTGTGAACTTATGCATGTAACATGTTCAATCTATATGTACAACCACCTTTCTAATTTTACTCAAGTATATGCATGGACAATAAGGGGAGTATTATGAAGACTAATGTGAGTCCTTTACCAAGACTGTGTAATGAGTGATTAAATTCACAAAATGTTGCTGGCTACTTAGTGTAATCTTGTAACTAAGAGTTTTAATTGAAGTAGCACACTCAATGAATTCTAATCATCCTTAGCTCTAGGCGAATTTTCTTAAATTTTTCTCTAGGAAATGGTTTAGTCAAAATGTTAGCTATCTGATTTTCAGTTGGACAAAATTCGACTTTGACAAGACCTTTTTCTACATTATCCTTAAGAAAATGATGTCTAATGTGAATATGCTTGACCCTTGCATGATGAACTGGATCCTTAGAAATACAAATTGCACTAGTATTATCACAATAGATAGGAACACACTTAAACTTAATGCCAAAGTCTCTTACTTGTTGCTTGATCCAAAGGACATAGGAACAGCATGCAGCAGCAGCCACATATTCTACATCTGCTGTGGATAAGGAAAAGTATTTTGCTTCTTAGAGCTCCATGACACCAAGCTTGTTCCTAGGTACTGGACAATGCCTGATGTGCTCTTGCGGTTAACCAAGTCTCCAGCATAATCCGCATCCGAATAGCTTACTAGGTCAAAAACATCACTTCGAGGATAGAACAAACATAAGTCATCGCTTCCTTTCAAATACCTTAGAATCATCTTAACGGCTGCTAAGTGAGATTCTTTGGGATTTGATTGGAACTGATCACATAAACCAACACTAAAAGAAATATCGGGTCTACTTGCTATTAAGTAAAGTAATGAACCAATCATACCTCGATATTGCTTCTCGTTTACACACTTACCATTTGAATCTTCATCTAACCTTGTTCCTGTTCCTATGGGAGTGTGGTTGGTTTTTGAATGTTCCAGTCCATATTTCTTAAGCAGTTCCTTGACATATTTTTGTTGATGGATCATTGTTCCTCTTTAGATTTGCAATCCCAAAAAGAAGTTCAACTCTCCCATCATACTCATTTCAAATTCACTACTCATAAGATCAGCAAACTCCTTACAAAGAAGATCATTAGTAGCACCGAAAATTATATCATCAACATAAATTTGGACTACTAATATGTATGTTCCTTTTGATCGAAGGAACAAGGTTCTATCAACTTTACCTCTTATGAAATCATGTGAAAGAAGGAATTTTGACAACCTTTCATACCAAGATCTAGGAGCTTGTTTCAACCCATAAAGAGCTTTATCAAGCTTATAGACGTGATTCGGATGTTCCGGATTTTCCAATCTAGGAGGTTGTTCCACATAGACGTCTTCAATTAAAAAACCATTTAGAAATGCACATTTGACGTCCATTTGGTACAACTTAAATCCCATAAAGGCAGCAAAGGCAATCAAAATTCTAATTGCTTCTATTCTAGCAACAGGAGCAAAGGTTTCATCAAAATCAATACCTTCTTGTTGATTATAACCTTTGGCAACAAGTCTGGCCTTGTTCCTTACCACAGTTCCATGCTCATCAAGCTTGTTCCTGAAGACCCATTTTAGTCCTATAACCTTCTGGTTCTTTGGTTTGGTCTCCAGGTGCCATACCTTGTTCCTCTGGAACTCATTTAGCTCCACTTGCATAGCGTTGATCCAATCAGCCTCCTTGAGGGCTTCCATATGGTCCTTAGATTCTGTCATAGATATAAAAGCGTGAAAAGCATAAAAATTCTTCAATTGGGATCTCGTTTGAGTTCCCTTTTCAATGTCGCTTATTATCAATTCTAAAGGATTAGAATTTAGGTGTTTCCAAGGCTTTGGATCAAATCTCCTAGTTGCTTCTTGAGCTTCTTGAGGTGATTGATTCACTTGATCATCTTCTGGATCAGGAGATCCTTGATCCTCCTGAGTTCCTCCTGTAGCTTGTTCCTCAAGGGGATCAGGCACAGGGTTATCAGGATCAGGAACTTGCTTCTTCTCTTTTCCTGCAGGGGTTAGTTCCTCATCATTATGATTAAACTCATCAGGGTGAGTCAAACCAATTTCAAAGTTGTCATTGTGACTCTGTTCCTGCAGGGAGTTAGTCTCATCAAAAATAAGATGGACACTTTCCTCGACACACATTGTTCGCTTATTGTAGACACGATAAGCCTTACTACTTAAGGCATATCCTAGAAAAATAGCCTCATCACTTCTAGCATCAAACTTTCCGAAGTTGTCCTTTCCATTATTGTGTACAGAATATTTACATCCAAAAACACGAAAATAAGAAATATTGGGTTTTCTTCCTCTAAGGAGCTCATAAGGTGTCTTCAAGGTGAATGGTCTTAGCATGACACGATTTATGATGTAGCATGTTGTGTTCACTGCTTCAGCCCAAAAATTCTTCGGAAGACCGCTTGCAATAATTATCGTCCTTGCCATATCCTCAAGAGTCCGGTTCTTCGTTTCGACTACACCATTCTATTGTGGCGTTCTTGGAGATGAAAAGTTATGATCTAAACCTTCATTGCTACAAAATTCACCAAACTTGGAGTTTTCAAACTCCGTACCATGGTCAGATCTTAAATGCTTTAATTTCAAACAACTTGTTCTTTGAATCTTCTTATCAAAGGTTAGAAATTCATCAAACGTTTCATCCTTACTATGAAATAAAATAACCCATGTGTATCTCGAGAAACATCTACTATGACTTATACATATTTCTTACCGGATCGGCTTTGGATGCGTATAGGGCCACATAAGTCCATATGAAGAAGTTCTAATGGACTGTGTGTGCTTACCATTTTCTTGGATTTGAATGAAGATCTCACTTGCTTGCCTTTAACACATGAATCGTAAACATCGTGGTTTAGTGACTTAATTGTTGGTAGACCAACCACCAAGTCCTTCCCACTTAGTTTATGCAGTAGGGACAGGCTTGAATGACCACATCGTTTGTGCCACAGAAAAGGATCAGCTTGATCACACTTAAGCATGTGAGATTATTCCTACACTATTAGAATAATTGTTTATTGCTGCAGTGATATTGCTGCGGTTTTACTCATACGCAGCAATATATCACGTAAAAAGAAAAAGAAAAATAAAAAATAAACATATTGCTGCGGTTTTGGCTGAAAACCGCAGCAATATGGTTTCAACGGAATTTTTTTGAAATATTTTGACTATTTGACCAAATATATTGCTGCGGTTTCTGGTAAAAACCGCAGCAATATATTAAAATAATATTAAAAAATATTATTTGAACCTATTGCTACGGTTCCTATACAAAACCGCAGCAATAGGATTTTAAAATTATAATAAAAGGGCCCATGTAGAATTTCCTTGTCAAGTTAGTGGGTTTATTTCTCTCATTTACCAAGCTAGGGTTTCTCTCACTCTCTCTCCTCCTCTCTTCCTCTCATCAGTTTCACGCCTGCATCATCTACATCTCCTCTTCAATCCTCTTCAATTCATCACTACAAACCATCCTACAATCCCAGATTTTCAATACCCACTTCTAAATTCACCCAAAACTTCCATCTTCTCTCTTCCTCTCAATCACGCCGGTCGAAATCAACTGCTCAATCACGCCGGTCGACCGTTCGAAATTAACGGCGTCGCTCGCCAGATTCACAAGGTCGCTCTCAGATTCTCTCATCCTCTCTCTCACGCCTTCTCATTTCATCCTTCGACCTTTCTAGATCTCTTTCGTTCTCATCATGGTGGTGCTCCATCTTCGCTCGTCCGTTCACCGTCATCTCCATCTTCGCTCGTCCGTTCTCGATCTCTTTTTTTTATCTCCAACTACATATTGGTGGTGGTTCGACTTGAAGATGCTTTGAGAAAGCGAGAGAATGGTGGTGCGTCAGGTCCGAAGTTTCGTCGTCGTTCGTCGTTCGTCAGGTTGCATCTCCAGATCAGCTTTAGTTTTTTTTTCTTTTTTTTTTTTTTTTTTATCATCATTCGACCGGCTTTAGTTTCGTTTTCTTTAGATTTGTAATTTTGTTTATGTTACTGAATTTTCCATTTTTTCGTTTATTTTGTATTTATTCTTATAGTTTTGTTTTCATTTTTTAATATATGTTTGTAGTTAGGATTTGTAAAATATCATTATTATTGAATATATGAAGTTACTTTTATATATTATTTATTACTTTTTTCGTTTTGTTAGATTCTACATTGTTATAGTTTTCTTTGCATTTTTCAGTCATTATCCTTTCTAGCTAGCTAAAAAAAAAAAATCTCCACTAACACTTATTTTCTTTGTTTCTATCAAAAACAAGAAGAATAGGTTTCATTTTTTTATTAAAAAAACCCTATTCTTCGTTGTTTCTATCAAAAACAAAGAAGCAATATCTTTCATTTTTTTAAAAAAAAAAAACCTATTGCTGCGGTTTCGGGTAGGAACCGCAGCAATAGGTTGCTTTATTGCTGCGGTTAAAAACCGCAGCAATAGGTAATTACCTATTGCTGCGCCCTTTATTGCTGCGCGGCCAAAACCGCCGCAATAGGCCACCTAATGACTGCAGCAATAAGCAATTATTCTACTAGTGCTAGGAACAAGGTTCAGGTCAACCATATAGGTGTTCCCTTTCCTCGTTCCCTCAAGGATCTTGGTTCCCGTACTTTCATTACTGACTACACAAGACTCATTAGTAAACTTTATTGTATTTCCCTTATCACAAAACTGAGATATACTAAGTAAACTATGTTTTAAACCCTCGACCAAAAATACATTATCTATGGAGTGTGACTGAGATTTACCAATCTTACCAACTGCTACAATGTTTCCTGTAAGATTGTCTCCAAAGGTCGCAGTTCCTCCATTGAAGACTGAAAGTGAGAGAAATTTTAATCTATCTCCTGTCATGTGCTTAGAACAACCGCTATCGAGGTACGACAAGTTGATCCCCCTCACTTCAACCTGTACCATAGCAAACTAGTTAGTGGTAGGAACCAAGTCTAGCTTGGGTTCCATTGTTGGACTTGAGCCTTTCTTAATTTTCCAAACCTGTTTTACTAGGTACGTGTTCCTCTCAATGCGTTCTTCTCTGGTGGAACCGTCAGACACAAGGTGACCACTGTTCCCACAGTAAGAACATATTTTACTACTTGGCAGATCAACATATTTGTTCTTTTTGTTTCTCTTCTTGTGATCGAAACCTATACCGTCTCTTCCTTTGTTTTGATACTTTTGTATCCATGTGACTGGATTAGGAAGCTTGTTCCTTGAGGGTTCTAGTTTCTTCTTTAATACCAGATTTTCTTCAAAGATATTGTCATAATCGTTTTTCAAATTTTCAGCAATATTTCTGGTATTAGATGAAGAGACTGTTCCTTCAGGAACAAACATGTTCAATTCTGCCAGTTCCAAATTCAAAAGATAATTTTCATTTTTGACTTTTTTAAATGCATCTTAATAAGCCCTACTCTTGTCAAAAAGTTCAAGAATCTTTTTTCTGTGTCACATTTTAGTGAGTTAAGCCAATTTGAATGATTCTTGGTGATTTTCAAGGCATTAGTGAATTGATCTCTTTTTGCACATACATCCTTGTAATCATCTAAGATCTCTAGTAAGAGTTTTATTGATTGGCTTTTATTCAATTCTGTAAGTTCCTCTTCAATGGCATTAAAACTTACCTTAGGGTTTGATGATTACACTTTGTCTTCGATATTTGCCATGAGACATAGATGGGCAGTTTCTTCCTCAGCTTGTTCCTGGTCCTCCTCGAGTCAGACTCTCCCCATGCTGCCACCATTGCTCTTTTCATATCATTTTTCGAAAATGATATATGTTGTTCCTTGCCCATCTCTTTGTATCTTCCTTTAGCCTTCTCGTTTTCCCATAGAGAACATTCCTTGATGAAATGATCAAGGCCTCCACACTTGTGACAACTTAGCTTCGTTGGTTTCTTGGTAAACTTTCCTTTGTAGTTCTTGTTGAAGAACTTCTTGAATCTTCTAACAATCATTGCAGCTTATTCATCACCAGTTTATGAGTCTTCTTGTTCTTCAGACCTGAGGGCCAGAGCTTTAGGCTTTGATGATTCAGTTTCATGAGTTTCGAGGTTTAACTCATGGGTCATCAAGGAACCAGCAAGTTGTTCAATGTTGAATGTTGTGAAGTCCTTGGTTTCCAACAGTGCCGTTGTCTTGGCAATCCATTTTTCATCTTGTGGTAAACTCCTTAGTACCTTACGGACCTGTTCCTCTGGAGAGATTATCTTTCCCAGAGATTCAAGTTCGTTTATAATGTTTGAGAAGCGAGTGAGCATATCTTGAATAGGCTCCTTGTGTTTCATGTGAAATAATTCATACTTATGCATGAGCATATCGATCTTTGATCGTTTCACTTCGCTTGTTCCTTCATGAGTAATTTGAAGGAGTTCCCACATTTACTTTGCAGTCTTGCATCCCATGCCTCGATTGTGTTCATGGGGACCAAGACCGCAATGGAGTAGCTTCTTGGCCATGTTGTTCATCTCCATTTTGTCGAAGTCCTCTTTGTCAAATTCGGCAAGGGGTTTAGGAACCAACTCCCTCTCTCGTTCTTCTTTGTGACCTCAAAGTCACCGATTTCAATTACCTTCCACACTTGGTAGTTTTCAGCTTTAATAAATATTTCCATACGGTTCTTCCAGTATGGATAATGTTTGCCATTGAACATAGGTGGGCTTTGAGTTGAATACCCTTCATCAAACTTTTCTCCCGTCGTGTTCATTGTTCCAGGTACAATCTCCTTAGTGTTAGCTGATTCTGGAGGTACTAGGCTCGGATACCAATTGTTATTCTAGTATGAACACTAGGCCAGCTACAAGAGGGGGTGAATTATAGTTGAGGAGAAATTTTCGATTTATAATGCGGAATTTAAACAAACTTGAAAGTAGAAAGAGACAAGCACACAAGATTTTTACAAGGAAAACTTCCTAGGCCCAATAGGAAGAAAAACCTGGACCACGAGGGATTTTGACTCAAACTCTTTTTACTATAATAGGCCAAAAGACTCTCTCTTTTACAACCTATTAATGGACCTTTTCTGTTCTTCTAGGAACTTGTTCCCAGTCACTCAGTTCCCCCTGAACTGATGACACTCACACTTGACTTCACTAGAAGTCTTCTCTTTTCTCTCTTTCTTTCTCTCTCTTGAATACAAGGTTATTCTCTGAATTTTCTCTCACCCACACACTATGTATATTACAATAATAAGTATGTTGAATAGAAGAGGAAATTACAAGAAAAACTTTCTGAAGTATTGATTGATTTTTTCGCTTGAAAGTTCTTAAATTTTTCTTTGTATAATCTTCTTCTTATATAGCTGCTGCAGTTAATCTTCTTCTTCTGCAAAGATTATGCGCCACGTTCTCCTTGATAAGTGCTTGTAATGGTGTAGAGATCATGGTCCTAAATTCGCTGCACTTTCTCCACGAGTTTTGCAACGGAAATAAACTACCCACTACTATCCGTTAGTGGTCTAACTTCCAGCAAGTTTGTTGGAGTTTGTTGGAGAGCTTCTAGCAGTTAGTTCCACAAAATTTGCCACGCAATTTCCAACTGATTTTCAAGCATAACAACAGCAATAAAAATATCTACTAACACAAAGAATCTTTTGTTCGAAGATTCCAAGGTAATAGATTATTAAACATACCTTATAATAAAAATTCAAAGTGTATAAAATAATATCTTGACTTAGATGAAATAAATAATCTTTCTCCACAAGATATAAATGCAAAATTAAACATTACATTATTTTTGGTATTTTATAATTTTCGCAACATAAAAACTACATAGTAACATTAACCTAAGTATTTGGCATGCATCAAAACACGGAATACAACAGAGTTACTTGTAGTTATAATATATAAGTCCGATCTTTACAAGTTTAACCTAAATTATATAAATATGTCCTATGAAATTTTATAGAGACATAGATAGATATGATATGGTTTATAAATCTAGAGATATGAACGATGTGGAAATTGTTGTTATTACTTTTTAACTTCAGGATGAGCGTGGATAACAGAAGTTTTACTTGGGATATGGCAAGAACATTATAATTAGTATCATTGAGCATAAGTATAAACATCGAGATTGGCTTAGCTGTATAGATTGTTAAATAAGATTAAATGAAAAGTTATTTCTAAGTAAAAGAACTTTTGTAACTAAGATATAAAGTTATTTATGATTAAATTCTGTTTTGACTTTCTGATTAGTAAGCTACGTCTTGAACTTCAATGATAATAAGCTTGGACTATATTTCCTTTTAAAGTCCGTATTTGAATGGTTTTAGCAAATGAATTTTGTAAAGGATTGAATTATACCCAATGCGATTATGTTACGATATTTTGATATATCTGACTTGAGAATTATGAATTGAGCTTTAGAAAATATTGAATTGTGAATTATGTATTTTGATTCTAATTTTGTGAGGGGAAGAAGCTGTTAGAGTAGTGATGAACAACATTTTGTATTCTGTATTTTCTGTATTCTGGGGACATGTCCTGAAAAGTCTTGCAAGTAGTACATAACGGAAGAGGGAGACGTCCTTTGTAAAAGCTTAGAGACTTCGCTTGGATGGCAACTTTATTCGTGTTCTCTTCCCCAGTATAATATGATTTATGAAAGAGAAGAGAGTATGTATTTGAATATGCAAAAGGTTTCGTGGAAAGTAATTACAAATTTTATTTCCGAGGTAATGTTTTACTCTCCCAAGTCTATGGAGATTATGTGACGAATATGTGAATGATTTACTAAGAAACTCATTACGAAAATACGAAAGGAGATAGCTATGCTACATATATTTGGATTAAAGGTTGTTATAGATAAAATACATAAGCAAGAGATAATACAATATTTTAGAGTATGTCAGAATTTGAGATGATTATGGGAGATTGTATTAGATTTTATAGAATTTTAATTATTCCTCCAATTGAAAGTATATACTACTTATTTTGTGAGATAATCATATTCTTATTTTAGACAAGTAACATTATAAATTATGTGTAAGCATTTGCTATATTACTTATTACGCATTCTCTATATCTTGATTTCAAATATCTCGTAAGAGAAGCTTGACCATGTAAAAACGTTTTAAGCCACCAAAACGATTTTTTAGTTGGACGGTGTGTACTCAGTTTCACTGATTTTGTTCTTAGAACCTGTCCTGGTGGGGGCAGGCTTGATCGCTAGTGATTTTACAGTTGTAGTGTACTGAGAAGGATAAATCAGGGATAAGGAAAGAGGTAGCAATGTTGCAAGTGGGGTATTCAAGTGCGTATGGTGATTAGCCAATCATGATAGTGAATACTTTTTCTTCATTGTATAGTTGGAAATTCAGTTTGAAGAGAAATAGTGTTTAGAGTATTTGAAGTTCTAATGTGGGCCTCTCCACATGGGATTGTATTTAAAGCATTATTTCTGTTGCAAATGATTATCTAATGGATGTTTAATTGATAATAATTGAGGTTTATGAATGATAAGTGTTATTAGTTAGCAGCTCGGAAGTGCGGGCTGTTACATGTTGAACCTCGGGAAAAGCAAGGAGATGTGGAAAAGACTAGAGATGTGACTAAGGAGCAAACAGTGACTTCGGTGATCAAGCTACCATTCTCGAATTGGATGCTAAAAAAGAAGCTTAATCACCAGTTTGGTAAGTTATTAGAGGTGGTAAAGAATTTGCAGGTAACCGTTCCTTTTACTGAATTATTAAATCAAGTGCCTACATATTCAAAAAATTTGAAGGAAATTCTGACGAGAAAGAGGACTTTCAATGAGGTGGAAACTGTGGCTTTTACCGCTAAATGCAGCGCCCTTTTACAAAATCGATCTTCACCTAAATTGAAAGATCCAAGGAGTTTTTGCATCCCATGTAACGTTGGTACTATATTTATTGACAAATCCCTCTGTGATTTGGGTGCCATTGTGAGTGTAATGCCTCTTTCTATATGCAGGAAACTTAACACGGTGACTTAAAGTGTATTGCCATTACTCTGCAAATGGCCGTCCGTTTTGTGAAATACCCCCTAGATATATTAGAGGACGTTCCTGCTAGAGTAGGTGAATTCCTTATCCCTATTGACTTTGTCATACTAGATATGGAAGAAGATACTCAGATACCCATTATCCTTGGGAGACCTTTCCTCCACACTGCTGGAGCTGTTATAGATGTTAAAAAACCATTTAGAAATGCACACTTGACGTCCATTTGGTACAACTTAAATCCCATAGAGGCAACAAAGGCAATCAAAATTCTAATTGCTTATATTCTAGCAACAGGAGCAAAGGTTTCATCAAAATCAATACCTTCTTGTTGATTATAACCTTTGGCAGCAAGTCTGGCCTTGTTCCTTACCACAGTTCCATACTCATCAAGCTTGTACCTGAAGACCCATTTTAGTCCTATAACCTTCTGGTTCTTTGGTTTGGTCTCCAGGTGCCATACCTTGTTCCTCTGGAACTCATTTAGCTCCTCTTGCATAGCGTTGATCCAATCAGCCTCCTTGAGTGCTTCCATATGGTCCTTAGGTTCTGTCATAGATAAGAAAGCGTGAAAAGCATAAAAATTCTTCAATTGGGATCTCGTTTGAGTTCCCTTTTCAATGTCGCTTATTATCAATTCAAAAGGATGAGAATTTAGGTGTTTCTAAGGCATTGGATCAAATCTCCTAGTTGCTTCTTGAGTTTCTTGAGGTGATTGATTCACTTGATCATCTTCTGGAACAGGAGATCCTTGATCCTCTTGAGTTCCTCATGTAGCTTGTTCCTCAATGGGATCATGCACATGGTTATCAGGATCAGGAACTTGCTTCTTCTCTTTTCCTGCAAGGGTTAGTTCCTCATCATTATGATTAAACTCATCGGGGTAAGTCAAACCAATTTCAAAGTTGTCATTGTGACTTTGGTCCTGCAGGGAGTTAGTCTCATCAAAAATAACATGGACACTTTCCTCGACACACATTGTTCCCTTATTGTAGACACGATAAGCCTTACTACTTAAGGCATATCCTAGAAAAAAAGCCTCATCACTTCTAGCATCAAACTTTCCTAAGTTGTCCTTTCCATTGTTGTGTACAAAACATTTACATCCAAAAACACGAAAATAACAAATATTGGGTTTTCTTCCTCTAAGGAGCTCATAAGGTGTCTTCAAGGTGATTGGTCTTAGCATGACACGATTTATGATGTAGCGTGCTATGTTCACTGCTTCAATCCAAAAATTCTTCGAAAGACCGCTTGCAATAATCATCGTCCTTGCCATATCCTCAAGAGTCCGGTTCTCCCTTTCGACTACACCATTCTGTTGTGGCGTTCTTGGAGCTGAAAACCTATGATCTAAACCTTTATTGCTACAAAATTCATCAAACTTGGAGTTTTCAAACTCCGTACCATGGTCAGATCTTAAATGTTTTAATTTAAAACCACTTGTTCTTTGAATATTTATGTCAAAGGTTAGAAATTCATCAAACGTTTCATCCTTACTATGAAATAAAATAACCCATGTGTATCTCGAGAAATCATCTACTATGACTAATACATATTTCTTACCGGATCGGCTTTGGATGCGTACAGGGCCACATAAGTCCATATGAAGAAGTTCTAATAGACTTTGTGTGCTTACCATTTTCTTGGATTTGAATGAAGATCTCACTTGCTTGCCTTTAACACATGAATCGCAAACATCGTGGTTTAGTGACTTAATTGTTGGTAGACCAACCACTAAGTCCTTCCCACTTAGTTTATGCAGTAGGGACAGGCTTGAATGACCACATCGTTTGTCCCACAGAAAAGCATGTGAGATTATTCCTAGGAACAAGGTTCAGGTCAACCATATAGGTGTTCCCTTTCCTCGTTCCCTCAAGGATCTTGGTTCCCGTACTTTCATTGCTGACTACACAAGACTCATTAGTAAACTTTACGTTATTTCCCTTATCACAAAACTGACTTATACTAAGTAAACTATGTTTTAAACCCTCGACCAAAAATACATTATCTATGGAGTGTGACTGAGATTTACCAATCTTACCAACTGCTACAATGTTTCCTGTAAGATTGTCTCCAAAGGTCGCAGTTCCTCCATTGAAGACTGAAAGTGAGAAATTTCGATCTATCGTCCTGTCATGTGCTTAAAACAACCGCTATCGAGGTACCACAAGTTGTTCCCCCTCACTTCAGCCTGTACCATAGCAAACTAGTTAGTGGTAGGAGCCCAGTCTAGCTTGGTTCCATTGTTGGACTTGAGCCTTTCTTAATTTTCCAAACCTGTTTTACTAGGTACGTGTTCCTCTCAATGAGTTCTTCTCTGGTGGAACAGTCAAACACAAGGTGACCACTGTTCCCACAGTAAGAACATATTTTACTACTTGGCAGATCAACATATTTTTCTTTTTGTTCCTCTTCTTGTGATTGAAACCTAGACCGTCTCTTCCTTTGTTTTGATACTTTTGTATCCATGAGACCGGGTCAGGAAGCTTGTTCCTTGAGGGTTCCAGTTTCTTCTTTAATACCAGATTTTCTTCAAAGATATTGTCATAATCGTTTTTCAAATTTTCAGCAATATTTCTGGTATTAGATGAAGAGACTGTTCCTTCAGGAACAAACAATTCAATTCTGCCAGTTCCAAATTCAAAAGATAATTTTTATTTTTTACTTTTTCAAATGCATCTTAATAAGCCCTACTCTTGTCAAAAAGTTCAAAGAATCTTTTTTTTAATGTCACATTTTAGTGAATTAAGCCAATTTGAATGATTCTTGGTTATTTTCAAGGCATTAGTTAATTGATCTCTTTTTGCACATACATCCTTGTCATCATCTAAGACCTCTAGTAAGAGTTTTATTGATTGGCTTTTATTCAATTCTGTAATTAGATGGGCAGTTTCTTCCTCAGCTTGTTCCTGCTGCTCCTCTGAGTCGGACTCTCCCCATGCTGCCACCATTGCTCTCTTCATATCATTTTTCGAAAATGATATTTGTTGTTCCTTACCCTTCTCTTTGTATCTTCCTTTAGCTTTCTCGTTTTCCCATTGAGGACATTCCTTGATGAAATGATCAAGGCCTCCACACTTGTGACAACTTAGCTTCGTTGGTTTCTTGGTAAACTTTCCTTTGTAGTTCTTGTTGAAGAAATTCTTGAATCTTCTAACAATCATTGCAGCTTATTCATCATCAGTTTATGAGTCATCTTGTTCTTCAGACCTGAGGGCCAGAGCTTTAGGCTTTGATGATTCAGTTTCATGAGTTTCGAGGTTTAACTCATGGGTCATCAAGGACCCAGCAAGTTGTTCAATGTTGAACGTTGTGAAGTCCTTGGTTTCCAACAGTGTCGTTGTCTTGGCAATCCATTTTTCATCTTGTGGTAAACTCCTTAGTACCTTACGGACCTGTTCCTCTGGAGAGATTATCTTTCCCAGAGATTCAAGTTCGTTTATAATGTTTGAGAAGCGAGTGAGCATATCTTGAATAGGCTCCTTGTGTTTCATGTGAAATAATTCATACTTATGCATGAGCATATCGATCTTTGATCGTTTCACTTCGCTTGTTCCTTCATGAGTAATTTGAAGGAGTTCCCACATTTACTTTGCAGTCTTGCATCCCATGACTCGATTGTGTTCATGGGGACCAAGAGCACAATGGAGTAGCTTCTTGGCCATGTTGTTCATCTCCATTTTGTCGAAGTCCTCTTTGTCAAATACGGCAAGGGGTTTAGGAACTAGCTCCCCTCTCTCGTTCTTCTTTGTGACCTCAAAGTCACCGATTTCAATTACCTTCCACACTTGGTAGTTTTCAGCTTTAATAAATATTTTCATACGGTTCTTCCAGTATGGATAATGTTTACCATTGAACATAGGTGGGTGTTGAGTTGAATACCCTTCATCAAGCTTTTCTCCCGTCGTGTTCGTTGTTCCAGGTACAATCTCCTCAGTGTTAGCTGATTCTGGAGGTATTAGGCTCTGATACCAATTGTTATTCTAGTATGAACACTGGACCAACTACAAGAAGGGGGTGAATTATAGTTTAGGAGAAATTTTCGATTTATAATGCGGAATTTAAACAAACTTGAAAGTAGAAAGAGACAAGCACACAAGATTTTTACAAGGAAAACTTCCTAGGTCCAATAGGAAGAAAAACCTTGACCACGAGGGATTTTGACTCAAACTCTTTTTACTATAATAGGCCAAAAGACTCTATCTTTTACAACCTATTAATGGACCTTTTCTATTCTTCTAGGAACTTGTTCCCAGTTACTCAGTTCCCCCTGAACTGATGACACTCACACTTGACTTCACTAGAAGTCTTCTCTTTTCTCTCTTTCTTTCTCTCTCTTGAATACAAGGATATTCTCTGAATTTTCTCTCACCCACACACTATGAATATTACAATAATAAGTATGTTAAATAGAAGAGGAAATTACAAGAAAAACTTTCTTAAGTATTGATTGATTTTTTCGCTTGAAAGTTCTTAAATTTTTCCTTGTATAATCTTCTTCTTATATAGCTACTGCAGTTAATCTTCTTCTTCTGCAAAGATTATATGCCACGTTCTCCTTGATAAGTGCTTGTAATGGTGTAGAGATCATGGTCCTAAATTCGCTGCACTTTCTCCACGAGTTTTGCAACGGAAATAAACTACCCACTACTATTCGTTAGTGGGCTAACTTCCAGCAAGTTTGTTGGAGTTTGTTGGAGAGCTTCTAGTAGTTAGTTCCACAAAATTTGCCACGCAATTTTCAACTGATTTTTAAGCATAACAACAGCAACAAAAATAACTAACACTAATAATCTTTTGTTCAAAGATTCCAAGGTAATAGATTATTAAACATACTTTATAATAAAATTTCAAAGTGTATAAAATAATATCTTGCCTTAGATGAAATAAATAATCTTTCTCCACAAGGATATAAATGCAAAATTAAACATTACATTATTTTTGGTATTTTATAATTTTCGCAACATAAAAACTACATAGTAAAATTAACCTAAGTATTTGGCATCATCCAAACATGGAATACAACAGAGTTACTTATAGTTATAATATATAAGTCCGATCTTTACAAGTTTAACCTAAATTATAGAAATATGTCCTATGAAATTTTATAGAGACTTAGATAGATATGATATGGTTTATAAATCTAGAGATATGAACGATGTGGAAATTGATGTTATTACTTTTTAACTTCAGGATAAGCGTGGATAACAGAAGTTTTACTTGGGATATGACAAGAACATTATAATTAGTATCATTGAGCATAAGTATAAACATCGAGATTGGCTTAGCTGTATGATTGTTAAATAAGATTAAATGAAAAGTTATTTCTAAGTAAAAGAACTTTTGTAACTAAGATATAAAGCTATATATGATTAAATTTTGTTTCGACTTTCTGATTAGTAAGCTACGTCTTGAACTTCAATTATAATAAGCTTGGACTATATTTCCTTTTAAAGTCCGTATTTGAATGGTTTTAGCAAATGAATTTTGTAAAGGATTGAATTATACCCAATGCGATTATGTTACGAGATTTTGATATATCTAACTTGAGAATTATGAATTGAGCTTTAGAAAATATTGAATTGTGAATTATGTATTTTGATTCTATTTCTGTGATGGGAAAAAGCTGTTAGAGTAGTGATGAACAATATTTTGTATTCTGTGTTTTCTGTATTCTGGCGACATGTCCTGAAAAGTCTTGCAAGTAGTACATAACGGAAGAGGGAGACGTCCTTTGTAAAAGCTTAGAGACCTCGCCTGAATGGCAACTCTATTCGTGTTCTCTTCCTCAGTATAATATGATTTATGAAAGAAAAGAGAGTATGTATTTGAATATGCAAAAGGTTTCGTGGAAAGTAATTTCAAATTTTATTTCCAAGGTAATGTTTTACTCTCCCAAGTCTATGGAGATTATGTGACGAATATGTGAATGATTTACTAAGAAACTCATTAGGAAAATACGAAGGGAGTTAGCTATGCTACATATATTTGGATTAAAGGCTATTATAGATAAAATACAGAAGCAAGAGATAATACTATATTTTAGAGTATGTCAGAATTAGAGATGATTATGGGAGATTGTATTAGATTTTATGGAATTTTAATTATTCCTCCAATTGAAAGTATATACTACTTATTTTGTGAGATAATCATATTCTTATTATAGACAAGTAACATTATAAATTATGTGTAAGCATTTGCTATATTTAGTTATTACGCATTCTCTATATCTTGATTTCAAATATCTCGTAAGAGAAGCTTGACCATGTAAAAACGTTTTAAGCCACCAAAATGATTTTTTGGTTGGACGGTGTGTACTCAGTTTCACTGATTTTGTTCTTAAAACCTGTCCTGGTGGGGGCAGGCTTGATCGCTAGTGATTTTGCAGGTGTAGTGTACTGAGAAGGATAAATCAGGGATAAGGAAAGAGGTAGCAATGTTACAAGTGGGGTATTCAAGTGCGTATGGTGATTAGCCAATCATGATAGTTAATACTTTTTCTTCATTGTATGGTTGGAAATTCAGTTTGAAGAGAAATAGTGTTTAGAGTATTTGAAGTTCTAATGTGGGCCTCTCCACATGGGATTGTATTTAAAGAATTATTTTTGTTGCAAATGACTATCTAATGGATGTTTAATTGATAATAATTGAGGTTTATGAATGTTAAGTGTGATTAGTTAGCAGCTCGACAATGCGAGCTGTTACATGTTGAACCTCAGGAAAAGCAAGGAGATGTGGAAAAGACTACAGATGTGACTAAGGAGAAAACAGTGACTTCGATGATCAAGCTACCATTCTCGAATTGGATGCTAAAAAGTAGCTTAATCACCAGTTTGGTAAGTTTTTAGAGGTAGTAAAGAATTTGCAGGTAACCGTTCCTTTTACTGAATTATTAAATCAAGTGCCTACTTATTCAAAAAAATTGAAGGAAATTCTGACGAGAAAGAGGACTTTCAATGAGGTGGAAACTGTGGCTTTTACTGCTAAATGCAGCGCCCTTTTACAAAAACGGTCTTCACCTAAATTGAAAGATCCAAGGAGTTTTTGCATCCCATGTAACGTTGGTACTATATTTATTGACAAATCCCTCTGTGATTTGGGTGCCATTGTGAGTGTAATGCCTCTTTCTATATGCAGGAAACTTAACACGGTGACTTAAAGTGTATTGCCATTACTCTGCAAATGGCCGTCCGTTTTGTGAGATACCCCCTAGATATATTAGAGGACGTTCCTGCTATAGTAGGTAAATTCCTTATCCCTATTGACTTTGTCATACTAGATATGGAAGAAGTTCTCAGATACCCATTATCCTTGGGAGACCTTTCCTCCACACTGCTGGAGCTGTTATAGATGTTAAAAAACCATTTAGAAATGCACACTTGACGTCCATTTGGAACAACTTAAATCCCATAAAGGCAGCAAAGGCAATCAAAATTCTAATTGCTTATATTCTAGCAACAGGAGCAAAGGTTTTATCAAAATCAATACCTTCTTGTTGATTATAAACTTTGGAAGCAAGTCTCGCCTTGTTCCTTACCACAGTTCCATACTCATCAAGCTTGTTCCTGAAGACCCATTTTAGTCCTATAACCTTCTGGTTCTTTGGTTTGGTCTCCATGTGTCATACCTTGTTCCTCTGGAACTCATTTAGCTCCTCTTGCATAGTGTTGATCCAATCAGCCTCCTTTAGTGCTTCCATATGGTCCTTAGGTTCTGTCATAGATAAGAAAGCGTGAAAAGCATAAAAATTCTTCAATTGGGATCTCGTTTGAGTTCCCTTTTCAATGTCGCTGATTATCAATTCTAAAGGATGAGAATTTAGGTGTTTCCAAGGCTTTGGATCAAATCTCCTAGTTGCTTCTTGAGTTTCTTGAGGTGATTGATGCACTTGATCATCTTCTGGATCAGGAGATCCTTGATCCTCCTGAGTTCCTCCTGTAGCTTGTTCCTCAAGGGGATCAGGCACAGGGTTATCAGGATCAGGAACTTGCTTCTTCTCTTTTTCTGCAGGGGTTAGTTCCTCATCATTATGATTAAACTCATCAGGGTGAGTCATACCAATTTCAAAGTTGTCATTGTGACTATGTTCCTGCAGGGAGTTAGTCTCATCAAAATAACATGGACACTTTCCTCGACACACATTGTTCGCTTATTGTAGACACGATAAGCCTTACTACTTAAGGCATATCCTAGAAAAATGGCCTCA
Source organism: Beta lomatogona (assembly GCA_947646795.1). Taxonomy (NCBI): domain Eukaryota; kingdom Viridiplantae; phylum Streptophyta; class Magnoliopsida; order Caryophyllales; family Amaranthaceae; genus Beta; species Beta lomatogona. The sequence continues at coordinate 480,782 of CANSNZ010001472.1, forward strand.
TCACTTCTAGCATCAAACTTTCCTAAGTTGTCCTTTCCATTGTTGTGTACAAAACATTTACATCCAAAAACACGAAAATAAGAAATATTGGGTTTTTTTCCTCTAAGGAGCTCATAAGGTGTCTTCAAAGTGATTGGTCTTAGCATGACACGATTTATGATGTAGCATGCTGTGTTCACTGCTTCAGCCCAAAAATTCTTCGGAAGACCGCTTGCAATAATCATCGTCCTTGCCATATCCTCAAGAGTCCGGTTCTTCCTTTCGACTACACCATTCTGTTGTGGCGTTCTTGGAGATGAAAAGTTATGATCTAAACCTTCATTGCTACAAAATTCATCAAACTTGGAGTTTTCAAACTTCGTACCATGGTCAGATCTTAAATGCTTTAATTTAAAACCACTTGTTCTTTGAATCTTTTTATCAAAGGTTAGAAATTCATCAAACGTTTCATCCTTACTATGAAATAAAATAACCCATGTGTATCTCGAGAAATCATCTACTATGACTAATACATATTTCTTACCGGATCGACTTTGGATGCGTCTAGGGCCATATAAGTCCATATGAAGAAGTTCTAATGGACTTTGTGTGCTTATCATTTTCTTGGATTTGAATGAACATCTCACTTGCTTGCCTTTAACACATGAATCGCAAACATCGTGGTTTAGTGACTTAATTGTTGGTAGACTAACCACCAAGTCCTTCCCACTTAGTTTATGCAGTAGGGACAGGCTTGAATGACCGCATCGTTTATGCCACAGAAAAGGATCAGCTTCGATCACACTTAAGCATGTGAGATTATTCCTAGGAACAAGGTTCAGGTCAACCATATAGGTGTTCCCTTTCCTCGTTCCCTCAAGGATCTTGGTTCCTTTACTTTCATTGCTGACTACACAAGACTCATTAGTATACTTTACTGTATTTCCCTTATCACAAAACTGAGATATACTAAGTAAACTATGTTTTAAACCTTTGACCAAAAATACATTATATATGGAGTGTGACTGAGATTTACCAATCTTACCAATCTATGGAGTAGTCAGCTTGATAGTTTTCCTCCATCCTTGCATGACGCCACTTGCAGGAGTGATTAGCATAGCAGGGTCGAAGTCTTCATTTTGTAGCACAGCCTGGATATGAGCAGTATTATTTGGGCATTTAACTCGTTCTTGACTGAATAGAAGTCCCAATGCCTTGTAGTCTAAACAGTCTTCAGTGAACTGTTTAATTTGGGGATCAGGAATCCCTTCTTCCAAAAAGTGACAGTCCATAAATACTTCAAATCCGGGGTAGATTACTCCCTCCTGAGCTTGATAGAATGGTTAAGGGAATTCATAACAAGGATAATCTTCTCCTTCCCTCAAAAGTTGCCCATTCATAGTGGGTTGATAGGGAGGAAAAGGGATATTGTCCTTATCCTTGGTATTGCAGTATACCATGCGTTGTGCAATACGTTCTCTGAGCTCCTTCCTGGTGGCCTTGTATCCTAAGCCAAATAAATTTTCTATTGACTTAGAGTCAGTGACAGGAGGTGCTCTAGACTTCTTATTACCCAATGACATGCCTGGGAAGTGTCCCTTCTTGCGCATGATATAGTTGACTGCTAAATTGGAGAAGCAATCAAAATCAAATGGCGCCAAATCCTCTTCAATGAGGGCTACTTCCTCGGGAATGAATCCTCGAAGATCTTCATCCTCATTATCATGGTCTATGTGGATGAGATGTTTGTCTATTACTTGTACTTTCATTGTAGAGGCATCGAGAGTTATGGGAATGTCATCCACAATCATCTTAACCTTTTGATGCAAGGAAGATGGGGCCGCACCAAGCTCATGAATCATGGTCATCCTAATAGTAAGTTGAATGAAGCCTTAATATCAATGACCTGGAAAATCGTGCGCTTTTCTATTACCCCTGCAGAGATGTTTAGGGCTATAGTTCCCAAGGATTAATGACGAGAATTGTCATATGCTCGGATGCCTTGATGGGAGGGACTGAAAGTCTCATCATTGAAACCTAGGCGGCGTGTAGTTCGCAATGGACATACATTAATGGCAGATCCATTGTCGACTAATGTCATTGGGACATTCATGCCCACGAATGCTACAGTGAGATGTAGGGCCTTGTTGTGTTTGCTTCCTTCAAAAGGGAGGTCATCATCAGTAAAGGAAATAGTGTTTCCTCGGATTGGCTTATCAGCAGTCAGGAAATTGACCAGTCCTTCAGGGGAAGTGTCAGATGACACGTTCATCTTTGTGAGGGCATTTAGTAATGCCATGCAATGCCCATGAGAGGACGTTATTAATTGCCAAATGTTAACATCAGCTTTTGTTTTCATGAGCTGTTGAATGAGAGAGTTCTCTTTGAGAAGAACCCCTTTAGGAGATGCAGACGATGTGGGAGGGTTATCCTAAACAGGCTGAGTTAGTCTTCCAGTTCGAGTAAGTACCCGTACTGCCTCCTCATCACCTTTGTACCAATCCATTGCTAAAGTAAAGCCATCGATTTTAGGATTAATGACTTCATCATCGTCATATAGTCCTAGAGGTGGAGAGATACATGCTCCCCGTATATAGTCACTTTCTTCTGTGACATACTCGTCTTCTTCATCACTATCTCAGATACCATTAATATCTGATGAGATGCTAGCAATAATGATAGCGGGGACAGGATCCCCTATTGGTGCGATCAAGAGAAGTGGATCATAGCAGTATTGATCCTCAGAGGTAGCCAGAACTTTGTTTAATGGTCTATTTTGACTGTTAGGCTTCTTCCCTGCAGGAGGAATGTGAAGTCTACCTTCATTAATCATGTCTTGAATGGTATTTTTCAGTTTGAAACAGTCCTCCTTCCCGTGACCATTTTCTCTATGGTATTTGCACCAAGCATTCTTGTCCCAACTCGGTTTTTTCTTACTCTCTTCTGGATCAGGAGTTGGTCCAATGGGATCAAGAGCGCCCTTCGAATTGAGGCGATCAAAAGCGGTGGCATATGTCATGCCTATTGGAGTGAATGTCCTTCTCATATTCCTCTAGAAGGATCTTTGGGGTGCCTCAAGAAGGTTCACCTCTCTACCTTTGGAAGGAGATCCGTAATCATTCTTCTTGTTGTTATTATTGCCTTTATAACGATTGTTGTCATTTTGGGCATTTTGCAACAAGTCATCTTTGATTTGCACACCTATGTCGTATAACTAGGTGAAATTATCGATACCCAAGTATTTGAGATGAGTTTTGTACTTGGGTAACAAGTTGTTAACAAAGATGAGGACGAGGTCTTTGTCAGCAGGTCTGGAGACCATGTAAGCAGACTTTTCCCTCCACCTATTAAGGTAGGTGGTAAAGCCTTCATCGTTATCTTGCTTCAACACTTCCAATTCCCTTAGCGATTTTTGGATTACAGTGTTATGTTCACATTGCTTCATGAACTCTCTAGTGATATCACCCCATGTTTCAACATGTTTGGGGACCAGGGAGCAGAACCAGTTTTAACAGGCAGGGTCCAACGACATCGGGAATACCGTTGGATAAAGTTAAGGGTCCATAGACTTAATGATCATAGTGGCCTTGAAGTTCCTCAAGTGATACTTGGGATTGTCAGTAGGTTTGAACTTAGGAAAGTCACTCGTGGAAAACTTTTCAAGTAGTTTTCCTTGAATTTGTTGTTCTCATCCAAATCAAAGTAGAACTCCTTATTGGTGACTTTTTCAACAGCATTTTGAATTTGTTTGGCGAATACAACATTTTCACCACTTTCAACTTGGTGCAGACGGAGAGTGACCCCCCTCCAAGTTCTTAGCCATTCGTTCGATGATATTAGTCAATTCAGTAACATTTTCGTCACCCATTGTTGCTTCAACAGTTGACCGTTCTTTAGCCGGTGGAACAGATCTAGCCTTTCGCGCACGTGGACGACCTATCGAGACTGTTTTCTCAATTACCCTGTTTGACAAGGACACATCACACTCCCGAAATGGATAGGGTGAGGAAAAATATTTTCGAAAATATCATTTTAATTTGTTCAAAACTCCTGCGAAAAGGAGAGGATATTTATAAAAGGAAATCTATTTTGTGGATGATATATGAATTTATGGATAATGATGAATTTATTTTGTGGAGGAGAATGGATATGATATATTGGACGTTATGGATTTTATTTTGTGGAGGAAAATGGATAATGATATATTAGCAAGAGTTTGTCACCAATCAAAATGCAGTTTTCGAAAAATTAGATAAAAAAAAAATTAAGATGGGGTAGGTTGTTGAGAGGATAGGAATATCCGACTTTCTCCCAAAAAAAAATACAAAATATGACCGTGTGTATCCCAAATTTTTATAACTATTTTTTATTAAGTTTATTTTGTTATAATAAGATTTTGTAAATATAAAAGTCTGAAAAATAAAATAAAATTATAATAATCAGATTCTTATGGAAATTCGTTTTTATTAATATCAGATTTTATCCTTTAGAAAAATAAAATTTTCGAAACCATATTTTTTTTTAGTAAATCAGATTTTTTTTCGTCCAAAAAGAAAAATAGAGAGAAAAGAAAATTCTGAAAATATAACTTGAGTTGGTTTAAAGGATAGGAGTTAGCTCAAGTGGATAGAGCACTCCCCCTTGGCCCCTGAGGTCAGGGGTTCGATCCTAACCCCAGCGATTATCTTTGGGGTGTTTTCTAGCATCTTATCATGCGCCTTACTGGCCAAATATGTTGGTGTTTCCTGCTGGTAGTAGCGCTTGTAGGAGTTAAAGCGCAGGTGACTTATTTTCCTAATAAAAAAAAAAAAAAAAAAATAAATAAATAACTTGAGTTGGTTTTGGGAAAGGATTGGATTTTTAAATACTTATCTTTTAGTGAAAACCCTAGATTCACTTACCTATATATATAGCTCAAATAAGTCAAAAAAAATCTCCACGTAATCACTCTTTCTTCATCTCTTGGTAAGTTTCAAACCCGAATCTAGCCTTCAACATTGTTATTTTTCGAAGGTTTTAAACAAAAAAAAAAAATTTAACTTTTTAAAAAAAAAAAAACACCCTGACGTCGACGGCTTGGCCGGAGTACCGGCGCTGCTGGTCTTCTTTCTTCTTCTTCCTTCTCTTTCTTCTTTCCTCTCTTTCTCCTGCTTCTCGTCGTCTGCGTGTAGGAACTTTGTTCCTTAAATTTTTTTAGTCACTTTTAATTTTTTTTTTTTAAACAAAAAAATAGGAGAAAAAGGTGTAATGTGTGCAGCAAAAGTCACGTGGGATATGTGACTTTGCTGTCACATGAAAACTTTGTCCAAAATTTGTGACTTGCTGTCACGTTTTCCAAGTAAAAAGTTTTGAAATTTATTTCTTTTCTTTTCCAACTTTGGTTATTCAACTTTGTTATTATTAATCTTGTAAACATTGGTTAATTATTTTTCGGAATATTATATCAAGTGACTAACTTTAGGTAATATTATTTGTTGTAGACAGAAACTTCGTATAAGGCGACTTTTAGTTGATATTGCTATACTTGGGACACGTTCGAGGTAATTCACAATGTCCATCAACACTTAGAATCCCGTTAGGAATTTTGTGTGCTACGTGTAATGGATATAACTATGTGATTATATGTTAAGTTTCATATATATTACATGACATGAATAATAATAATAGTACTCGTATGACTAAAGTTATTATTACTATTAGTACCATTTTCTCTACGTACGATACAAATATATGTATTTACTAGTATGATTATTTATGTTGGACTTATTAATGTAACTATCATACCGTCATATTAAAACTATACTAGTATGGATAATGTAATTTAATGGGTAAAACAGGTGAATTAATGATGTTACGAATGATATTATAAGTTGACATTGTGACTCTACATATGAGGCTGTAATGATGGACCTATTGGTTGTTATGAATTATAAACGATGGTTATTATGATTCTATAAAGTGATTAAGTTGGGAAAAATATTTATTGAACTAAAGATGTTCTTTTGTAGTGTTTAATGTGATAGTTGATGTGTCATAACTATTAAAATCTATTAATCATGTAAAGTGAAAATATTATTGAGGGAATTATCCTGTGGACTTGGATCCTCCATAGGTGATGAACAATACTTGATTTTTATTCTGTTACAAATCTTTATTGTCTTCCTCCTAATACTATTTGTGCGCGTTGCGGATACCCATTAGATTAGTGAGGGGTGTACTAGGGACTTTCTGCAAAACGATATTGGCCATTACTCTTAAAATATTTGGGTGACGACCCATGTTGAAGTAGGTGGTTACTGGGTACTGGGATTAGTGCCGGCCTACTGACGTTCGATTCCCCTCTAATAATTAAATTTGATGTTGTGTGACTCATATAAACTTGGAGTATTTAAATTGGCTGAGTGTATTATATACTTGTCTGTATTATGTTATACTTGTCTATATTGTATTATACTTGTCTAATATGTTATAAAAACTATTATTTTTTTAAAAATATAACTATTATTATTTTACGGGATGGAGTTGCAATTACTTAGCTTTCGCTAATTTTTATGTATTTGTTTTTTTTTTTCTTTGTTCTCTTCCTATTCAAATTGTGCAGGTTGGTGAAAGGGACTACGTTGCAGGAATGAGCTAACTTGTAGTTTTAAGTTCATCTAGTTTAATAAATACTATAGTATTGTTATTTGGGATTCTTTAGTTTTGAATTGGTTTAAGTTAGACAATTTAGATTGGTTTATTTCGATAATTTGGATTGTAAGTTAAATTTTATTTTAGTAATTAGCCTTGCATTAATTTTTAACAATAGATGTGGCGGTAACACCCTAAAGGTTTGGTCAAATATTTTAATGAAAAGTATATGTTTTATAAAGTTTTTTAAACCAAAGTTTTGGGGTGTTACAAATTGGTATCAGAGCTTAGGTTATAATAAATTGATATAAATTAGGAGTTAATAAAATGTTTTAAATAATTATAAGTCTAAGGTTAAATAATAGAGGAATTAAATAATAAACCTTAAAATAAATTGTGATAGTGGGATCGAAAAGGGTTTATGTGTTTTAATGTGAGAGCACTTATTTAAGGTGCTTATTAATTGTTTATTTTCTTGTCTTTATTTTTTTGTATGTGTTTAGATGGCAAGATGTCGACTCACTGCAAGAATAAAACTTATGTGCAAAACCATGTATGGATGAATAGTTGTAGTAATACCAACGCTAATGGGCAAGAATTGTATGCAAAATTATCAAGTATACACTAGATCTCGTTGGAGAACTTTTGAACAAATGGCTGAAACCCCTGAACAACTACTTGAGAGGCTGAGATCTCTTGAACAACTTTCCCAACGTATGGGTTTAGTGTTACAAAACCAATTAGGGAATAATGGTGGAGAGGACCCACAAGCTGCTATGGCAAAAAAAAATTAGCAACCCTTAAACCTCCAATATTTGTAGGAAAGGAAGACCCATTACTCTTAGAGAACTGGCTAAGAGACTTTGATAAGTTATTCACTGCTAATGGGACACCTGAAGCTCAAAAAGTAGACCAAGCTACCTTTTATTTGAGGGAGGATGCAGACACTTGGTGGGAGAGTCAAGGACCTGTTGTTGGAGCTCAGGAAAACTTTAATTGGGATGCTTTTAAGGTTGCAATTATGGATAGATTTTTCCCTGAACATATTAGGAGGCAGTAATACAATGAGTTCACTAGATTTAACCAGGGAGGTACTATGTCTGTGCAAGAGTATGCCCAAAAGTTCAATGAGTTGGCTAGATTTTGTCCTACTGTTGTGCCAGATGTGAGAGTCAAGGCTCAAAAGTTTGAGGATGGGTTAGCATTTAGAATTCAGAACAGACTTGGAGGAGCAACTTCTGCAACTTTTCAGGAGGCTTATGCTAAGGCTTCTAATATTGAGAGAATTTTGAGGCGTGAAGAGGAAGTTATGGGGAGGAATAAGAGAAAAGACCAACCTAACAACCAAAATGACCATGGGAATGACAAGAAACCTCGATATGGGGGTAACAATAATAATGGGGGCAATAATCACAATAATGGTGGTGGTAATTATCAAGGAAACCGTAGCAATTACCAAGGTCAAGCGAGATCAAACCAGCAAGGATCCCGTAGCCAGAACCCTACTTGTAGGAAGTGTAATAAAAGCCACCTAGGATTTACCTGCCCAGGAGACCCAATAACCTGCTATGCTTGTGGAGAGAAAGGACATAAGGCTAATCAGTGTCCCAAACGTCAGAATAATGGACAAAATGGGAACAATGGGGGAAATAAGAATGGGTATGGACCTAGTCAGAACCAGAACAACATTAACCATCCCTATAATAATAACAACTCCTAGGGTCAAGCTTCGAATGCTCAAGGAGGGAACAATACTCAGCATAATGATCAGAATAACTATCGAGCAAATGGAGGACACAACAATCAGAACGGCAATGGAAATGGCGCTCGAGGCAACAATGGAAGAATCTATGTTATGAACCAGAATGAAGCAGACACCAACGCCAATGTTGTGACGGGTACTTTCCTCGTAAACATTAACCCTGCTTACTTGCTTTTTGATTCTAGGGCGTCTCATTCTTTCATAGCTAGTTTATCCGTTGAAAAGTTAGGAAAAGGAAGTTGAGTCTGCGTTACATTAGAACATATGAGATCTTGGAGCGAATTAGTGAAGTAGCCTATAGTTTAGCCTTACCAATGGAGTTAGCCAATGTCCAAAACGTCTTTCATGTGTCTCAGCTTCAAAAATATGTCCATGATCCTACCCATATCATTCAACCTGAAACCATTGAACTAGATGAGACCTTATATAACACCCCCACGACCAGTGGCGGACCCAGGAATTTACATTTGGGGGTACGGATTTACAGCAAACTCAAAAGTAAGGGGAAAAAAGTTTACATAAATTGTCGAATACATAAGTCTTACAACCGATATCCAAAATAAAACATTTTTTATTTGTATTATTTATATGAGTCTTACAACCAATATCCTCATCAAAAGTTCGAATAAATTGAATTTGCTTGACTTTGTTGTATCATTTGCCTTTCCTAATTGAATCAATAAAAAATAATTAATTGTCATATTTGATTTCAACCAAATAAAACATGAAGTCATACACATACAAATTGAAAGAGGTCCTCGTGGGAGCCCAATGGTTGGTGCTCCCACCTCCCAACCGCAAGGTCGGGTGTTCGGCTCTCATCACTCCCCAATTTGGGGAGTTTGTATAAATTGTTTGCTTGTGGGTATAAATCCCCTCTACCCCAGCCAATGAGCTGGTGTGCCCTGCAGGCTAGTAGCCTAGCAGGGGTTGGTCTTCGGACCAAATATCATTCCTGAACAAAAAAAAAAAAAAAAAAAAAAAAAAAAACATACAAATTGAAAAAATTGAAGAATTTAATCTAGCCCTAAACTTCTAAATCCCTAAAATCTATACTATATTTGATTCAATTTCAATTAATCACTAACTAATGAATAATATCAACAATTTACAATGTAAACATTCAAATAACTAAAGAAGTAATGAAAGTGTGAAAATTGAGAAAAAAAATGAAAAAACTAAAAGACAACTTACAATATTGGGTGAGGGCGGCAAGGGTAAATCCAAACCCTTGTTCCCTAATTTTTTCATCATACCCCTTGCTCCCTATTTCTTCATCTTCCCCAAAAGAAACCAAAACTGTAGAAAATTCTATCCCAGCAACCAAAATTCTATCCCAGCAACCAAAATTCTAGAAATTATGGATATTATATCTCAATTGCAAAAATATTTCAAAAACCCCCAAAATTATAACTACACCATCAAAGAAAATCAAGTAAATACCTATATGCACAGACGCCTCGCCTTCTCGACTATCGCCATCCATAGCCATTGCTGGTCGTAATTCGTAGATCTAGACTGAGACCCGGCATGCCCAGAACAGAGGTGAGCAGAGGCTAAACAGAGGTGGGCAGAGGCGAAGGCTAAAAATGGGGGTACAGCTGTACCCCCATGTACCCTTCTCGGTCTGCCACTGCCCACGACCCCTCCTTATATATACTAGGAGAAATTACGGGAGTGTTATGCCACGCATGATAATACGTAAGGCTAATCAGAGAATACAGCGGAAGTCTTTTAAAGTAACCTGGAAATACTTTAACACAACTGAAATAAGAAAGTACGTAAATGAGTTACAAACTCGGAAACTATCCCATAATAGTCCCATTTTCAAAACAAGTCAAACCTTGACCCCAATGGTCAAGTAAAGTTAAACATATAATTCAAAATAACTTAAATACATAAGAAAGTACTCGTGTGCTAAAATTCCCATCCAGATGCTTATGATTCCCATGCACATCAAGAACTTGTACCTGAAACTTCTCCTCTAAGCTCTGCTCGCCAAATGGGTCATCACAGGGTTGTTGAGGAAAAACAACAACCAAAAGAAAACAAAGAAACACATATATCAGCAACGCTGAGTACATAACACTACGAAACTAATGCAAATAATGATGCATGCAATCGTCAAACAACTTCGGCTTGCTCTTCTTGTGACACTACATGCGACCAGCACATAACTGAACCTACTAAATACTTTCTTTTATTATTATTTGGCAATGAACGGGCACCGTCCTCCTCTTGGAATCATACGGGCTACTATTCCTTGTGTAAGAGATCCCACACCTCTTACTAAAGTTCCATGAACTTTAAATAACTTGACTCGAGAATTTTAAGCTTGTTAGTAATGAAAGAGGGTGAGAGTGAGCCTCTAGACTCAACATCTCAGAGATATAGAATACGAGTGACACCTAGTCCACTCAAAGATCTTGATAATTGCAATTCCATCAACTTGCTCAATAAAATAAAAGCATTAGCATCGTCATGCTAAGCTATATGCAGGAGTGTAGTTTCACACTAACTCCCCCCTTATGTTCAATACTCATGGGGGATCCATCCCAGGAGTTTTATTGCCAAAGCCATTATGTGAGACACATTCACAATCATAATACATCTAGCAAATAAATTAATTTCTTATCTTTCTTTAACAAGTGGATGCAACAAACACCATAAATAACTCAATTCTAAATTCTTTGAGACCTTGCTCATCTTATTACTTTAATGACTCCTTGAGTCCTTTCTTACTTTCTTAAGGATCCATGATCCAATCAATTGAGTCATTGCTCAATGATTCAACTACTTGTGAGACCTTGCTCAATAACTTTAAAACTTGTGAGACCTTGCTCAACAAAATATATAACTTCTAGTGAGACCTTGCTCAATAAAATAAATAACTGCTAATGAGACCTTGCTCAATAAAATATTCTCATGCAAGCCCTAGCTTCAAGAATAACATTAAATAACTTTAATCATGCTCAAAAGCAATTATCATCAATCACATGCTTTTCAAATATAGGAATAACTCAAAAGTTCCATTCCTAATCTCCTTTCTAAGTTCTCAACATGTACTCAAACAATTATAAGGCATAAGCCTCTCCTTACTCCTCATGCTCAATAAATAAACCTTTAAACAATAAAGTCAAAGGTCAAAGTGTATGTACCTTGATAACACACAAAAATCAACAATTAAAAGCTTCACTTGCTTCTACTATGATTGAAACCTACCACAACAAAGTACTATCAATTAGTACTCACTAACAACAATTCAAGGCTACTAATAAATAAAAATCAGCACTTTTAAAATTAACAACAAAGCTGATTTTTCTTTAAAATTGCTTTAAAAACTATTTTTGAGTCATAACTTGAAAACCTTTACTAGTAGGCAAAACTCTTTATGAACTAATACTTAAAACTTCATAATAATTAATAATTATTAACTTAATTACTGATGTAAATTAATTAATAAATAATTACATAAATTTTTTTTTTTTATTTTATATATATGAGGTTCGAAAACCACAAAAATCTGAAAATAGCACCAAACCGGCACCACCACGAGCACCACCCGTACCACCACCGGCGAGGCAGTGGGTAGGGCGGCACTTGTGCCCAGCCGCCGCCACCACTGCTAGCACGGCAGTGGCCCAGCGTGGCCTAGCGCGGCCCAGCGCTGCCACCACTGCCAACACGGCAGTGGCCCAGCTGCTGCCACCACTTCCCTCGTCGAGGTCTCTTGCGGAGAACCACCACCGTGGTGACCGGAAAACGCAGGAGAGAGAGAAATAAAATCAGGAAAAAAAAAATTTAACTTCTTTGCTTCCTTTTATAATTTGCAAGATCCTCCTACAATTTTTCAAAAACAAAACTAGATTAAACTTGAACTTTGAAGAAAAAACTTGAGGAAGTACCAGAGTTGAGAGAGGAAGAAGAAGCCTCCTTACTCTTTCTTTTTTGATTTTCTGATGAAAGTGGCTAGTAGTATAATGGGAACTTAGAGTTTCCCTAATTTGTAGTGTGGTCTTTTGGGTAAAAAGACTAAAATATCCTTACTCATCAAATTACCGAAATAAATTTGATAATGAAATTGCCAAAATAATATTCTCACTAATATTACTAAAATACTTTCTTGAAAAGACTAAAATACTTCTCTGTGAAAATACTCAAATACTCTTTTGGTAAAATGACCAAAATACCCTTCTGCTCTGAAATACTGAAATTAAATAGCTTTAATAATTCAAAAATGATTAAAACTATTTAATTAAATAACTTAAAAATATGGGGGATTACAGTCTATCCCCCTTAAAAGAAGTTTCGTCCCGAAACTTAAACAAAACCTCCTCTCTTCTCCGAACTTTCAACTTTGAAAACTTATGAGCATTACGCCATAATATAGTTCTTTCTTAAGAAGTAGCCAAATAATACGCTACTAAATAAAACTTTTGCCTTGAATGTTTAAACTATGAAATGCTTACTTCGCTTGAAAAGTTTTCCTTGAAAACTCTAAAAATCGTGCACAAATGCAACAAATTCTTACTAATTTCTAGCAAAATTCGCGCACGCACTCTACCCCCCCTTAAAGGAGTTACGTCCCGGAACTCAACTCACCTAGTCGAAGAGCTCAGGATACTTCTTTCTCATCTCATCTTCAGTCTCCCAGGTAGCCTCTTCGGTACGCTGGTTAGACCACAAAACCTTGAGTATCTTTATATCTTTATTTCTTGTACTCCTCACCTTAGAGTCCAAGATCTTCACTGGTCTCTCTTCAAAAGAAAGCGTCTCATCCACTTCTATAATCTCGGGATCTAATACGTGAGACTTATCGGGTACATATCTCTTTAGTTGTGATACATGGAACACATTATGCACCTTTCCCAAGTTATTCGGCAAAACCAAACGATAAGCTAATCTTCCAATTCTTTCAATAATATCATAGGGACCTATAAACTTCGGGCTAAGCTTTCCTTTTTGCCCAAAACGCATCACCCCTTTCATAGGTGACACCTTTAATAAGACTTTCTCGCCTACTTGATGCTCACTATCTCTTCTATTCTGATCTGCATAAGCCTTTTGACGATCCTGGGCCACCCTCATCTTCTCACGGATATATCTCACTTGATTCACGGTATCTTCAATCATTTGCGGTCCCAAATTAACCGTCTCGCTAATATCATTCCAGCACAATGGACTGCGACATTTCCGACCATATAGAGCTTCGAAAGGAGCCATCTTAATGCTAGAATGGTAACTATTATTGTATGAGAATTCTATTAAAGCCAACATCTCATCCCAAGTCTTAGGGTAATCTAAGGCACACGCTCTCAACATGTCCTCGGGAGTCTGAATGGTTCTCTCCGATTGACCATCAGTTGCTGGATGAAAAGCTGTACTCTTAAGCACATCGGTCCCAAAAGCTTTATGTAATACTTCCCAAAAATGAGATAAGAATCTTGAATCCCTATCAGACACAATAGTGGAAGGAACTCCATGATGCCTCACCGCTTGGTCTACATATACTTTACCACACTGTTCCATCGACCAATTGTCCTTCATCGGAACAAATTTTGCTACTTTAGTTAGTCTATCTACAATCACCCACACTTTGGTGAATCCTTTCGCTGTCTTGGGAAGGCCTACAACGAAATCCATTGCTATGTCATCCCACTTCCACTCAGGCACTGGTAACGGTTGAATCGTCCCTTGAGGTCTCTTGTGTTCGCTCTTCACCTTCTGGCAAGTCAAACACCTAGCAACAAATTCAGCTACTTCTCTCTTCATATTGTTCCACCAGAACATCAGCTTCAAGTCCTTATACAATTTATCCCCTCCAGGGTGGATAGAATAAGTCGTGTTGTGCCCTTCTTTCATCACTTTGTCTTTCAACTCGGTGCAACTCGACGATATACACCACCTTCCATTGAATCGGATACTTCCATCGTCATGGATGCTAAACTCCTTTGTCTTCTTCTCCTCGATCAGCTTCTTTATCTTCTCCATTTCCTCATTCCCTGCTTGAGCCTTTAAAATTTCTTCATTCAATGTTGACTGGATTGAAATGGCATTTAAGCATGTTTCCACTCCACCACTCCCAACAACTTCAATGTTGAGCTTCCTAAACTCATCACACAACTTATCGGGAAGTACCAAAGTACTTAAACTATGGCTAGACTTGCGACTTAACGAATCGGCAACGACGTTTGCCTTTCCTTCATGGTATAAGATCTCAATATTGTAGTCATTAACCAACTCCAACCATCTTCTCTGCCTCATATTTAAATCTTTTTGAGTATATAAATACTTCAGACTCTTGTGATCCATATACAACTTCACCTTCACTCCATACAAGTAGTGTCGCCAAATCTTCAAAGCAAACACTATCGCGGCTAACTCTAGATCATCGGTTGGGTAATTCACTTCGTACGGTTTCAATTGCCTAGAAGCGTAAGCTATAACCTTCCGGTTTTGCATCAACACACACCCTAAACCATTTTTCGAAGCGTCACTATATACCTCCAACTCAGCATTCTCCTCTGGCAATGTCAAGATCGGAGCTGTAGTCAACAACTCCGTAAGCTTCTTAAAGGCTTTCTCACACTCCTCGGTCCATATGAACTTTGTATCCTTCTTCATAAGACTAGTCATTGGTTTAGCTACCCTCGAAAAATCCTTCACAAAACATCTATAGTAGCCAGCTAGACCCAAGAAACTCCTTATATCAGTAATATTCCTAGGTGTAGGCCATTCGCGCACTGCGGTTATTTTCGACGGATCTACGGAAATTCCCTTCTTTGACACAATGTGGCCAAGAAACGCCACTTCTTCCATCCAAAATTCACACTTCGAGAACTTTGCGTAAAGCTGATGCTCTCTAAGTGTAGATAATACCAATCTCAAGTGCTCTTCATGCTCCTCCTTGTTCTTCGAGTAAATAAGGATATCATCGATGAATACGACTACAAATTTGTCCAAATACTCTCGAAACACTCTATTCATGAGGTCCATAAACATCGCTGGTGCATTGGTTAAACCAAATGGCATTACGGTGAACTCATAGTGACCATACCTCGTCCTAAAGGCAATCTTTGGTATGTCCTTCTCCCCAATTCGCAACTGGTGATACCCTGACCTCAAG
The DNA here is from genome assembly GCA_947646795.1 of Beta lomatogona. Taxonomy (NCBI): domain Eukaryota; kingdom Viridiplantae; phylum Streptophyta; class Magnoliopsida; order Caryophyllales; family Amaranthaceae; genus Beta; species Beta lomatogona. The sequence continues at coordinate 496,279 of CANSNZ010001472.1, forward strand.
TCTATCTTCGAAAATATTCCAGCTCCTCTTAATTGATCGAATAGGTCATCAATCCTCGGTAACGGATACTTATTCTTAATAGTCACCTTGTTGAGATCTCTATAATCGATACATAGCCTCAAGCTCCCATCCTTCTTCTTTACAAACAAAACAGGCGCTCCCCATGGGGAATAACTAGGTCTAATGTACCCTTTCTCGAGTAATTCCTTTAGTTGCTTGTTGAGCTCCTTCATCTCTGCTGGAGCCATTTTATAGGGTGCTTTTGATATAGGGGCAGTTCCAGGAACTAAGTCTATGGTGAATTCTAACTCCCTTTGAGGTGGCATCCCCGGTACATCTTCCGGGAATACGTCTGGAAACTCATTCACCACCTTCACATGTTCTATCTTAAGCTTCTCTTCTTCCAACCTCTGCACACTACACAAGAATAACGAAGCTCCCTTACTCACTTGCTTTACAAACTTAAGGATGAAATGATCTTAATTCTATCTTCTTGTGGTTTAGTCTTGAAAGTCGCCTTTTTCCCGTTCTTATTCCTCAATCTCACTTTTTGTTCTCCACACAGAATCTCGGCTTTATACTCCTTAAGCCAATCCATTCCTAAAATGATCTCCAAGTCTTCCAATGGAAACTCTATGAGGTTGGTTTCAAAGTCTACATCCGCAATTCTCACAAGGACGTTCTCATATACTCTTGAGCAAGTTACTACTTCCCCAGATAGTAACATAATAGGAATTTCAACATCCCTAGGGTTTTCTAAGCCATATTTTGAAACAACTAACTTTGAAACAAATGAACGTTCGGCTCCTGAATCAAATAAAGCTTTAGCAAAAGTGGAATTTATAGAAACATTACCCGTAACTACGTCCTTAGACGTCTCAGCTTCTGTAGCACTTATGACATTCAATCTTACCACTGCAGGCACACTAGGGCCAGCTCCACTCAAAACGGTCTTGTTGTTCCAATTTTGCTTGTTCCCACCTTGATAGTTGTTACCTCTTGAATGGTTTCGATTGCCCTGACCAAACTGGTTTCCGCTCTTGCCCTTGTCAGTCTTCAACTCAGGGTTCTTGGAGAAGCACTCATACTCTCGGTGACCCAATTTGTGGCAGTAGTTACACTCCACTAGCTTTCCTTCGCAATCCTTTCCAGGATGATTGTAGGGGCACTTCTTGCAGAAATACACGCGTTCGTCTCCTTTCCTTCCCTTATTAGGAACATTTCAACCCTTCTGTTGTTGATACTAGCCCCCATTCCTTTGACCATTAAATTGTCCTCCTTGGTGAAAGTTATGTTGAGGCTTGACCTTCTTGTCGTTCCTCTGGAAATTCTGACTAGGGTTCTCCTTTCTCTTGTTGTTTGAGCTTTCAATTCCAGCTTGTTTCAAATAGGAACCTAAATGAGCAGCTCTATCGTACACTTCCTCTAAGGTCATGAAGGTTGAACCTCCTAGCCCAAGCTTCACCTCAAGACTAAGTCCAGTCTCAAACCTAATAGCCTTTCTTTCCTCAGTAGGTACTAACTCTGGAGCAAACTTCATTAAACCTACAAACTTCTCATAGTAATGCTCCACAGTCATCTAACCTTGCTTCAACTCATCAAATTCACTGGCCTTTTGCCTCCTCAAGAAATTGGGATAAAATTTCTCCTTCATAACTCCTCCAAAAGCCTTCCAATCAAAGTCAGGCCTTGCCATTAACGTCTCCTTATGTTGCGGCCACCAAAAATCGGCTTCCTCCTTGAGGTAGTACGCAGCTATAGCTACCTTCCTATTATCTGGACATTGGATAGCATCGAATAGCTTCTCAAAGTCCCTAAACCAGTTCTCAAGCTTGACAAGGTCGCCTTTCCCATCATAAGAAGGCGGTTTACTATCACTAACCTTCTTAAACCAATCAACAGACTTCTTTTTCGAAGGGACTCTCCTAGCTAAATTCGTAGTCACTCGGACCAAATTCCTCAGCTGAGCATCAACTCTAGCATTTCGATCGGCCATTGATCTGCCCCAAAAAAAAATTGACTTAACAATCGCTTATTGAACCCCAATATAGATCAAAACTACTAAGCAAATGCCATGCTGACATTGAATTCTCAATTTCCTCTCTAAGGAGCTTTCATACTAACTCTCTTACTAGAGTAGTAGCTCAAAGCAAAACTATCACTAATTTGTAGTCATACTACACCTTTTAGTCAAAACTGGAATCTATGCAAGTAGAAAATGCCAATCACGATGCAATCAAACACTTAATCACATAAAACACATCAAAAATGCTACTAGACCTTAGAAGACTTACTAATCTAAACACTTAGTGACTAATGCGATGCAGTGTACATATGCATATGCAATTCCCTTTCCTTTGCAATTCGACTTTGAAATACTTTTAAGTTCGAAAACTTTTGTAAAGTAAAGGTAATATAACCTTTGGAGCTCTGGTAACCACTTTATAACACCCCCACGACCCCTCCTTATATATACTAGGAGAAATTACGGGAGTGTTATGCCACGCATGATAATACGTAAGGCTAATCAGAGAATACAGCGGAAGTCTTTTAAAGTAACCTGGAAATACTTTAACACAACTGAAATAAGAAAGTACGTAAATGAGTTACAAACTCGGAAACTATCCCATAATAGTCCCATTTTCAAAACAAGTCAAACCTTGACCCCAATGGTCAAGTAAAGTTAAACATATAATTCAAAATAACGTAAATACATAAGAAAGTACTCGTGTGCTAAAATTCCCATCCGGATGCTTATGATTCTCATGCACATCAAGAACTTGTACCTGAAACTTCTCCTCTAAGCTCTGCTCGCCAAATGGGTCATCACAGGGTTGTTGAGGTAAAACAACAACCAAAAGAAAACAAAGAAACACATACATCAGCAACGCTGAGTACATAACACTACGAAACTAATGCAAATAATGATGCATGCAATCCTCAAACAACTTCGGCTTGCTCTTCTTGTGACACTACATGCGACCAGCACATAACCGAACTTACTAAATACTTTCTTTTATTATTATTTGGCAATGAACGGGCACCGTCCTCCTCTTGGAATCATACGGGCTACTATTCCTTGTGTAAGAGATCCCACACCTCTTACTAAAGTTCCATGAACTTTAAATAACTTGACTTGAGAATTTTAAGCTTGTTAGTAATGAAAGAGGGTGAGAGTGAGCCTCTAGACTCAACATCTCAGATATATAGAATACGAGTGACACCTAGTCCACTCAAAGATCTTGATAATTGGAATTCCATCAACTTGCTCAATAAAATAAAAGCATTAGCATCGTCATGCTAAGCTATATGCAGGAGTGTAGTTTCACACTAACTCCCCCCTTATGTTCAATACTCATGGGGGATCCATCCCAAGAGTTTTATTGCCAAAGCCCATTATGTGAGACACATTCACAATCATAATACATCTAGCAAATAAATTAATTTCTTATCTTTCTTTAACAAGTGAATGCAACAAACACCATAAATAACTCAATTCTAAATTCTTTGAGACCCTGCTCATCTTATTACTTTAATGACTCCTTGAGTCCTTTCTTACTTTCTTAAGGATCCATGATCCAATCAATTGAGTCCTTGCTCAATGATTCAACTACTTGTGAGACCTTGCTCAATAACTTTAGAACTTGTGAGACCTTGCTCAACAAAATATATAACTTCTAGTGAGACCTTGCTCAATAAAATAAATAACTGCTAATGAGACCTTGCTCAATAAAATATTCTCATGCAAGCCCTAGCTTCAAGAATAACATTAAATAACTTTAATCATGCTCAAAAGCAATTATCATCAATCACATGCTTTTCAAATATAGGAATAACTCAAAAGTTCCATTCCTAATCTCCTTTCTAAGTTCTCAACATGTACTCAAACAATTATAATGCATAAGCCTCTCCTTACTCCTCATGCTCAATAAATAAACCTTTAAACACTAAAGTCAAATGTCAAAGTGTATATACCTTGATAACACACAAAAATTAACAATTAAAAGCTTCACTTGCTTCTACTATGCTTGAAACCTACCACAACAAAGTACTATCAATTAGTACTCACCAACAACAATTCAAGGCTACTAATAAATAAAAATCAGCACTTTTAAAATTAACAACAAAGCTGATTTTTCTTTAAAAATGCTTTAAAAACTATTTTTGAGTCATAACTTGAAAACCTTTACTAGTAGGCAAAACTCTTTATGAACTAATACTTAAAACTTCATAATAATTAATAATTATTAACTTAATTACTGCTGTAAATTAATTAATAAATAATAACATAATTTTTTTTTTTTTAAAAATTTCTATATATGTGGTTCGAAAACCACCAAAATCTGAAAATAGCACCAAACCGGCACCACCACGAGCACCACCCGCACCACCACCGGCGAGGTAGTGGGTAGGGCGGCACTCATGCCCAGCCGCTGCCACCACTGCCAGCACGGCAGTGGCCCAGCGTGGCCTAGCGCGGCCCAGCGCTGCCACCACTGCCAGCACGACAGTGGCCCAGCTGCTGCCACCACTTCCCTCGTCGAGGTCCTGCCGGCGAACCACCACCGTGGTGGCCGGAAAACGCAGGAGAGAGAGAAATAAAATCAGAAAAAAAAAATTAACTTCTTTGCTTCCTTTTATAATTTGCAAGATCCTCCTACAATTTTTCAAAAACAAAACTAGATTAAACTTGAACTTTGAAGAAAAAACTTGAGGAAGTACTAGAGTTGAGAGAGGAAGAAGAAGCCTCCTTACTCTTTCTTTTTTGATTTTCTGATGAAAGTGGCTAGTAGTATGATGGGAACTTAGGGTTTCCCTAATTTGTAGTGTGGTCTTTTGGGTAAAAAGACTAAAATATCCTTACTCATCAAATTACCGAAATACATTTGATAATGAAATTGCCAAAATAATATTCTCACTAATATTACTAAAATACTTTCTTGAAAAGACTAAAATACTTCTCTGTGAAAATACTCAAATACTCTTTTGGTAAAATGACCAAAATACCCTTCTGCTCTGAAATACTGAAATTAAATAGCTTTAATAATTCAAAATTGATTAAAACTATTTAATTAAATAACTTTAAAATATGGGGGATTACACCTTATCCTTTTAACAACGCCCAGTTAGGATCTTTGATACCAAAATGAGCGAGAAGTACCCGCAATAAGGCGGTAAAATTAGTCAAGGTGTTATGGTCAAGTCAAATTTTTGAAGAGGCTACATGGAAAGCCGAAGATGATATGAAAAACCAATATCTCGAACTTTTTCACCAGGTACGCTTGAGTTTCGTGGACGAAACTCTTTAAGGGGGGTAGAATGTGATACTAACTTTTTGTTTTCGTATTGGTACCATGAGCTAACATTTAAGTTCGAGGACGAACTTTCCTTTAAGGGGGAGTAGATGTAATATCCCAAATTTTTATAACTATTTTTATTAGTTTTATTTTGTCATAATAAGATTTTCTAAATATAAAAGTCTGAAAAATAAAATAAAATTATAATAATCAGATTCTTATGGAAATTCGTTTTTATTAATACCAGATTTTATCCTTAAAAAAATAAAATTTTCGAAATCATATTTTTTTTAGTAAATCAGATTTTGTTTCGTCCAAAAAGAAAAATAGAGAGAAAAGAAAATTCTGAAAATATAACTTGAGTTGGTTTTGGGAAAGGATTGGATTTTTAAATACTTATCCTTTAGTGAAAACCCTATATTCACTTATCTATATATATACCTCAAATAAGTCCAAAAAATCCCAACGTAATCACTCTTCTTCATCTCTTGGTAAGTTTCAAACCCAGATCTAGCCTTCACCATTGTTATTTTTCAAAGGTATTAAACAAAAAAAAAAATTAACTCTTTTTAAAAAAAAAAAACACCCTGACTCCGACGGCTTGGCCGGGGTACCGGCCAGCTGGTCTTCTTTCTTCTTCTTCCTTCTCTTTCTTCTTTCCTCTCTTTCTCCTGCTTCTCGTCGTCTGCGTGTAGGAACTTAGTTCCTTAAATTTTTTTAGTCACTTTTAATTTTTTTTTAAAACAAAAAAAAGGAGAAAAAGGTGTAATGTGTGCAGCAAAAGTCAGGTGGGATATGTGACTTTGCTGTCACATGAAAACTTTGTCCAAAATTTGTGACTTCCGGTCACGTTTTTTAAGTAAAAAGTTTTGAGATTTATTTCTTTTCTTTTCCCACTTTGGTTATTCAACTTTGTTATTATTAATCTTGTAAACTTTGGTTAATTATTTTTTGGGATATTATATCAAGTGACTAACTTTAGGTAATATTATTTGTTGTAGACGAAAACTTCGTAGAAGACGACTTTTAGTTGATATTGCTATATTTGGGACGCGTTCGAGGTCCATCAACACTTAGAATCTCGTTAGGAATTTTGTGTGCTACGTGTAATGGATGTAACTATGTGATTATATGTTAAGTTTGATATATATTACATGACATGAATAATAATAGTACTCGTATGACTAAAGTTATTATTATTATTAGTACTATTTTCTCTACGTACGATACAAATATATGTCTTTACTAGTACGATTATTTATGTTGGACTTATTAATGTAACTATCGTACCGTCATATTAAAACTATACTAGTATGGATAATGTAATTTAATGGGTACAACAGGTGAATTAATGATGTTACGAATGATATTATAAGTTGACATTGTGACTCTATATATGAGGCTGTAATGATGGACCTATTGGTTGTTATGAATTATAAACGATGGTTATTATGATTCTATAAAGTGATTAAGTTGGGAAAAATATTTATTGAACTAAAGATGTTCTTTTGTAGTGTTTAATGTGATAGTTGATGTGCCATAACTATTAAAATCCATTAATCATGTAAAGTGGAAATATTATTGAGGGAATTATCCTGTGGACTTGGATCCTCCATAGGTGGTGAACAGTACTTGATTTTTATTCTGTTACAACTCTTTATTGTCTTCCTCCTAATATTATTGGTGCGCGTTGCGGATACCCATTAGATTAGTGAGGGGTGTGCACACTAGGGACTTTTTGCAAAACGATACTGGCCATTACTCTTAAATTATTTGGGTGACGACCCATGTTGAAGTAGGTGGTTACTGGGATTAGTCCCGGTCTACTGACGTTCGATTCCCCTCTAATAATTAAATTTGATGTTATGTGACTCATATAAACTTGGAGTATTTAAATTGGCTGAGTGTATTATATACTTGTCTGTATTATGTTATACTTGTCTGTATTATGTTATACTTGTCTATATTGTATTATACTTGTCTAATTATGTTATAAAAACTAATTTTTTTTTTTTTAATATAACTATTATTATTTTACGGAATGGAGTTGTAATTACTCTATAAATTGATAAAGTATAATTGTACACTAATAAGGTAACTAGTATGTGTATAAACTAAGAAACTTTTATGCCATAAATTGATAAAATACATGCTTAAATTGATACAAATAAAATGTCTTAAACTGAAACTCGTCTTAGCCAATACGCTTTCTTATGAAAAATAAAAACTGATTATTAAAAAACTATTTGTTGTATTTTCCATTTTTTTGTTTTTAGTTTTCACTGAAACTAAAAAATAAAAACAATAACAAACATACCAGCATCTTTTTAGACTACGTTTGATTTAAGTCGTGAAATGGAAGACGAGTAAAATGGTAATGAAAGTTATTACCTTTATTAGAAAGAAAAGAATCATCAGCATAAACGACAATATAGTAATAACAAGTTAACAACCAAGGAGTCCAAAACCAAACAGCGAGGACCAGAAAATTAATAGCCACTAACGACATCAATTGCACAAATAAAAATAAGCATGGAAAATTATGGGGAACCAGTCCAATACCCCCCTTTTCGGAGATGCACACAAATTAATGTAAAACCTCCAATGAAATAAGTAGGCATTCTGTGCAGACCACTTGACAAATTTAACAGCATAATATAAGCAATATGCATAATCATATACAGAATAATGCGCCCTAATATTATTTCTATAAAAGAAATTTTACTAATGCAGAAGAAAGAAGTACAGCACGAAGACAAGAGGTCCTCACCGAAAAATGAAAGGCGAAACACCTAGAAAAGAAGAATAAGCTAAACTTACTTGCCACCCTAGCCTACATAATTTATTCCCTCCCTCCCTACGTAATAGGCCACATTTGACCGCAGTTCATTTAAGGGACCGGGTTTTAAAAAAACCACAACTATCCTTCACTATTTAAAAATTTTACATCCTCTTTACTAGAATAATCTTTCTTTTGCATTCTTCTCACGGCCCGTTTGGTAAAAGGTCATAAATGGTGGGAATGGTAATGCATTATAGTGTAAATTTGTTCTAAAAATCCAATCTCATTACCTATGGTAATGCTACTTCATCCCAAGTTATCCATTTTCTTCCTAAAATCTCATTACTATCCATTACCACTTAGGAAGGTGGTAATGGAAATTTACAAAGGAAAATCCATGTTTTGTGATAAAGTTTCATTCCCATGGTCATTGACATGAGAACTTCTTTACAAATTTAAACTATATTTCATTGCCATTACCGCTATTTATGACCACTAACCAAACGGGGCGTCAAGGGTATCATTAATGGCCTATTATTACTAGACAACCATAAACCATGATGGGACCCATTATTTAGGGACAGAGAGAGTACCAGATTATGATGCTTCCTATCGTGGTTTTTTCATTCTAAGAAAGACAATGGAAGTAGACTTTACATTCTCCCCCTAAAATTGACCAACTCCAGATTCACATTTCCAGCACAAGTCTAGTGGAAGTATCATACTTCTTCTCTCCATATAGCTTCTGGCACTCTGCTGATCAAGGACAGAAGAATAGGAAGTGAGACATTCCCTATTAGCTCCAGCCTGGCAGCGGTAGAACCGTAGAAGTAACCAAGCCCAAGGATACCAGATTGACTTCGTAGTTGTGAATTAAAGAGAACCGCATCCCGCAATTGTATATAACTAGCATCATCCTCAAATTATGACTTTCTTGTAGCTATACTGATTGCGTATCTGGTACATGAAAAATGACAACCATTGCGAGCTTCACCAAAGAAACCTAACTTTGTCTGAGCAGAGATTTTCCCATGCATGAATAGACCATCTCTCTCAGCACCAAATCCCAGCCTGAACCAATCAGCAAGCCTTCTTAAGACAAGATTGTCAAACCTCCTAAAAGAAGCGTCTATGTTTGGCGAGGCTGATTACCCCAGCTATATCAGTAGCCCCGCCATACTCCCGTAATCCCAGTCTTATTTGGGGCAACCAAATTTTTTATATCTAAAATGAAGCTGAAGAAAATGATTCAAAAGCTTTAGCCGCACAAAATTCGCCCCAAAATGCCTAACAACTTCGACCTTATAGGAAACGAGATGCTCACTATATGCAATCAACGTAACGAACAGATACCCAGAGAAGCAGTGAAAAGGTCTCCTCTTCTGCAAAATATAATGAAGCTAATTCTATTATAAACAGTCACCCGGACATAATCTTCGACCATTAAGACATTGCAGAGATTTTCTCTATCCAAAAGAATTTAACAGCAGAAAGGGGATTGAATAAGGAGAGATGATTAAAAAAATTTGCAAGTCAACCAAAACCCAGTACATTATGCAACCCAAACCTTAGCACCCAGTTCAAGTGCACGAAACAAGAAGAAGAATCCATCACAATCCCTTCTATCAGCTTCAATACATAGTTTCCTTCGACAATGAAAACTCCACAATGTAAGATTGTGCTCACCAAACAAGATGGACACTATTGGAACATATTTCATGAACAAAGGGAAATCTCCAAGCTATCTACGTTTTGATAAGGTTAAGAAAACATTAAGGCACCGTCCAATTCTCTAAAACTAGCCAGGTAAGGACTTCAAACTCATCAAAGAATGGACAAAATAACACATTGCATACAGAGCCAAGATTGACCTTTGAGATTTACTCCAAGAGAGTCGAGGATTGATTATAGAATGACTGACGACAGCAGCTGAAGAAGGTGACTGCCTTCTCTGTGTGTAGTCATGGAGACCAGAGGCCATATATGCATTGCTAAACCATGATGAAACAAAAGAAATTAGGAAGTATACACAAAATATGGAAAGGAACATACAGCTTTTCAGATTTTCAAGAGGATAAATAAGAGATTGAATATAAGGTCTTACAAAAAGAAAATTAAACAGAGAATAACTCCAAGTTCAGCTTTCATACAACAGGGGGAAAAAATTAACCATACAGAAACATAATAGTGTGACTTGAAAGTTGTAACATCCTGCTCTCACTAGTAGACAAGTGCCGACTTTGTCAGTTGAGAAACCAAAACCTTATTGCAATTTGCTTTGTTGTAATAAACTAAAGCTGACTGAAAAGCCAATCCAAGTCTCCAACACAACTGTTTGCATGAACTAAAAAATTACTTTTATGCTGGAGAAACATCCCCAAACAATGTGATCTCATTTAGAAGGAAAAACATAAGAAGCACCCAATACCCCAAGGGGTGGTGTTTAAGGATCTTGCTAAGACTAACAAGTGATGAAGACATTATTCCTTCTCAAATACAAACCAAGCAAAGCAGTCACTATGCATGACCAATATAGAGAATGCTTGTAAATTTTTGACAGCTACACATCTGAAGATTTTTAAGTAAATGGAATAGGCGGATAGTTGATGCTCTCTATTTCTGTTTGTTTTCCAAATTAGTAAATTGAGACCAGAAAATTTCTTCTCCAGTTTACGAGAGTGACATCAAGGCAGCCTTCCCTCCAACACTATTACTTTGACAATAGAATTACTAGAATTAACAGGTAATCATTGAGATGCTTCATGAGAGACTTTTGAGGTGAAAAACTAAATTCTTGTCTCGATGAAGTTCTCCTAACTATGAGAATATGTCAAGTTTAATATGTTACCCCTCAGTAAGAGACTAAGAGTTGCTTGCAAAATAAGTAGAAATTGGGGGAACTAGCCACAGCTAAGCAAAGAGACTGAATTGGGCAAACTGGAAACAAGTATAACGTCCTAACAATCCAGCATTATGAATGAAGCTCTATGGACAAAGTTGCTTTTGGAGCTTTGTTGAATGCTGACAATAAGGGCACCCAAGGAAAAACGAAATCAATGATATACGTTGCATTAATATCATAGCTTTTACCCACAAACCAAAAAAAAAAAAAAAAAACCATAAAAATGATTGAGCCGGAATGAAAAACTTCAATGTGTTTGCTATGTGACAAAACTTTAATCAACTATTAACAGTATCGGCCACTTGCTTGTACGGAAAATCGTCACTGTCTCACCTTCTGTCCATAAGATCTGATTAATAGAAGAAATTAATGTCTTGTAACTATATGCAACTTGAGTGAGAAAGAACCAATGATCGCACCTTTTCACATGTCCTCCTTACTCTTTTGCAATTATTTTGAATTCATTTGCACAAGTTATGTTCAACTCCAAAAGTTCAACTTGAAGTTAGGGCTTGGAAGAAAGAAAAAGGCTTGGATTTCTCAAGGGTTAAATCTTATTACTCAGAATTTGGAAATTCAGAAAACTGATAGCATATGAGGAATAACAACCCCGCATGGATCGCATTAAACGTGAGATATATGAAGGTCTAGATATACACAGCCTTACTCTTAACTAATCGAGAGATTAGCAAGGAGACTAATGAAGACCTATGTCAAAATAAATGACAAGGTAATCCTTTAGTGTAAAGAATTTGATATTGTACAGAGGTGACATATGTGGTGTCTCATTGATCACCAATATAGAATCTCTCTCACTTGTGAGAAAAAAAAAAAGGAATAATGAAAATAATTTAAAAATTGTCAAGGAATAATAAAATTTTCACTGTTTAAATAAATTTGACGGGCATACAACACCATGATCTCGATAACGCAGACCACCTCTTCTTCTTAGTAATTCAGTCTAATTTAAGTTGCAAGACTCAAGTTATGCAAAAAAAATCTAGATCCAATATCACATTGAGTGAGAAATATATAGCACAATCCTCTTACTTGCATATAGAGGGGGGTGTTAGACACTTAATAGAAAACCACTGCCTCACTTTTATAAAATTGTACATGTATATTCAAAAATAAATGCCATCACATTTGCCAATCAATAGACATAGTTTATCTTACAATTACAGGTGATGCAGGAGGGCAAGAGCTTATTGCACCTCATAACTATCATCAAACAACTGAAATAAAACCTTAGTGGCCCGTTTGATTAGTGGTTATAAATAGTGGTAATGGTAATGAAATTTAGTGTAAATTTATAAGGATTTTCACATGTCCATGACCATGGGAATGAAACTTTATCACAAAACATGGGTTTCCCTATATAAATTTTCATTACCACCCAATACCACCTTCCCAAGTGGTAATGGATGGTAATGAGATTTTAGGAAGAAAATGGATATCTTGTGATGAGGTAACATTACCATTGGTAATGACATTGGATTTCTAGTACAAATTTACACTATAATGCATAACCATTCCCACCATTTATAACCTCTTACCAAACGGTCCGTAGATGAAATGCACTAGTTACATGGAAGGAAAATCTCACACGGTAAAGAAACAAAACAAACTTACCGTTCCATGATAGCACCACCAGGGTCCTGCAGAAAATCTTCGTTATACTGACTAGGAGGTGATCTGGACCTTTCCGGGTTTTGGAAGTGTTGAATTTTAGAAGACATACTTGCTCCAAGACGTTGGGAAGCAGATGGAAATGGTCTCTTCTGACTTTGGCTACCAATATCTCCATTTACTGGATTTTGCTCATCACCCCTTTGTAAAAGACGAGCCATAAGCAGAGGAAAAGGAAAAGAAAATGGCCACTAATTAGACGCTGCTTCATAATACCTAATCAAGACGACACCCCAAATATTATGGGCGCAGGCACATACATATATGAAACTCATAGGTAAAGTTCTGGCATAATTACTTTATTCATCATTGATGCACCTTATCAACAGGACAAATACCCTAAATCCCAGAGACCCAGACACAGCTTTGGTTACATTCCTTAGACAAACAATGCTCTTATTTTCATATAACAACATAAAGGTGGGAAAGAAAGGCCATTAGCAACAAAAAAAAAAAGCACCAGAAAAATAATCTTACCTAATTGGTACACCATATGATTGAGACGAGCTTGTTCCTAAACGTGCATTATCAAGAAACGAAGGCGATTGTGCTCTCCCATGAGCATCGAAGGCCCTACAATTGAAGAAAATTTCTGTTAATAATGACTGTGATATAACCAAATTCTGATTCCTTTTGAAAGCTCAAGTTATAGAGTCATAGACAAAAGAGGCGAAAGATACCTAGTGCCCTAAATTTGGGGACCAGCAGAGAGATAGCAGTTAGAAAAGGGCGAAGGAGACGGAGTCAAATTAATCATATAGGAAAGTGTGACTTTGAAAGTTGTAACATCCTGCTCTCACTAGTAGACTACTCCTATTAAAAAAAACCAAAACCCAATTGCAATTTACTTTTTTGTTTAAAAAAACAGATGGGTCAAAAGTCATAAACTAACACAAATTTTTGCACGGAGAATAAAGTTAATTTTATGTTAGAGAACATCCTTTTTTTTCTTTGTTCTCTTCCTATTCAAATTGTGGAGGTTGGTAAAAGGGACTACGTTGTAGGAATGAGCGAACTTGTAGTTTTAAGTTCATCTAGTTTAATAAATACTATAGTACTGTTATATGGGATTGTTTAGTTTTGAGTTGGTTTAAGTTAGACAATTTAGATTGGTTTATTTCGATAAATTGGATTGTAAGTTAAATTTTATTTTAGTAATTAGTCTTGCATTTATTTTTAACAATAGATGCGGCGGTAACACCCTAAAGGTTTGTTCAAATATTTTAATGAAAAGTATATGTTTTATAAAGTTTTTTAAACCAAAGTTTTGGGGTGTTACACCGTGCACCTAGGTGAGCCCTAATGATGATGGAACTCTAAAAGAAAACAAAGACTCTCTTTCCTTTTCTAGGTGAAGTTAAACACGAGATGTTCTGAATAGTCAATGACTCAAATGCACAAAGTATTATACGGAATTGATCACCACATTGCCTAAAGTGACGGAAAACGAGAAATGCACAACAATACGCCACGTAGCGATTTTGCGTTTGGCGCAGGACAGCAGCGTCAGGCGCATCCCCATGCGTCTAGCGTGCTGAGCCCACCCTCGTGTTCGTGACAGTTTAGACGATGTTCTGATAAGTCTTGTATAATGTCAAGACGCGAAGAATGACGCACTAATTATAATAACAGTTTAGGACGTACTAAGTTGAGAACGCACTAATTGACGCCAATTGGGGACGCGAGCAGTGGTCAGAAGACCAATTTGCATAGGACGAAAAGACTGCGTGTCATGCAACAGATGTGCGCGACTCGCAGACTTTGTGTCTGGCGTAGGAGTGTTGCGCCAGGCGCAACTTAATGCGTTTGGCGCAATACTCTGCGGCGTGCATATTGGTAATTTGACAAATGTTAACACATATCAACATAAATGTCAAGTAACATGGATGCAAAAGTTCTCAACCTAAAGTCCAGTTCTACATTCAACTATTGCCCAGGTTTAGGTTAATGCTGAAAGGGTCTATGACTAAGAGATTGATCCCACGCTTCGTACCCCTGCTTAAAGAGGTGGCCACGTGTAAGACGCACTCCTGTGTCAAGTCAGGAACAAGAGAACAATGTCATAGTTGGGTAGGTTTGCTTATGACTAAGATCCAACACTATCGCTCAGGAAACTTTTTGGAAGGACAAAGCGCAAACCCCCCAAGGGTGACCTCACACATAGAACATGTGTTAATGAGGCAAGGTAGATTGTCCTTATGATGGCTAATAGCCATGCACATGCAAAACAATATATTATTCTAAGGCATAAAAATAAGGGTGAATTGTATTTTCAAGTTTCACCCACTCATTTAAAAAAATTAATTTTTTAAAATCCTCCCCAATGAAGTCGCCAAATTGTAGGCGTGGATTTTGAATTACTTTAATGCCTACACGCGGTGTGAGCGCGTTTATTTTACTACCCCATTGTTAAGATTTTATTAAAAAATATGTTTTTAAAGAAGTCGCCAACAATTCTTTAAAGGAAGAATCATAAACCTAATTGGATATTAGGAAGGGACATCTTAGGGATTTATCCAATGTAGATTTCCCCGTCATGACTCCATAGATGGTCAGGAACCAAAAAGTGAGTTCGGAGGTGAGGGTACAATATAGTTAGGAACTATATTGCCCATTGCTGGTCTCTACTAAATAACGATTCACAACAGATTTTATGCAATAGAATAATCAAACAACATTTTAAAGCACCCTAAAATAATTAATCTAGATGGGTTCAGGAAACACACAAAAAGACTAATTACTTAGTGATTAGTTATTAGGCAATCATTTTACAGGGTTCCTAACAGGTTGTCTAAATTATCTGAATTAATTGTGATGCAACCCATTGAACTGCGGCGGACTTGAGATTGCGAAGGAGGGATGTCGGCGGGAGGGACGGCGGAGGTTTCAATTGAGAGAGGGTCTAATTGAGAAAGTCGGGGGGACTTGGGAGGGATGGAAAACAATGGAGAGCGAGAATGCCTGATAGACGAAAATTATTTTAGCACGTACAATGTGAGGTTTCATGAATTGAGAGAGGGTCCAAATGCTCGGGTTGACTAGTCAACCGGAGCATTTGATATCAAATACTCCGGTTGACTAATCAACCCGAGCATTTGTGAATTTTTTAAATTAAAATTTTCACAAATGCTCGGGTTGATCAGTCAACCGGAGCATTTGATAAGAAGCAAAAGCAGTTTTTTCCACTAGTGTAATGACAACAATTCTTTAGGTCTTATTTAGCATAATAACATGTGGGTGATAAATAGGCATGCAAGACAATCATAATAATATGAACGTTATATACAGAAAAGAGTTTAGAATTTACAAAAGAACCACGATTATTAATTAAGAAAATACATCGTGACAAAAAAAAGGTTAGTAACTTCAATAACATAAATATGATTATTCAAGAGCCCTCAGGATTATACCTATGCGGTTTAGATCGAAGAGCGTAGTGACCTTCAGCCGAAGCAATCTTGGAACCAGGAATATATATAGTAGAATCAAGAACAAGAATCAATGTGGAAGATTAAAAGTGTTTGAATGTTTTGTATTCGAAGTATGTTTCGGAGTGTTTGAGAGTATTTGCATGCGTAAAAATAATAATTCCAAGCCGTATTTGATTCGGGAAATCATCCCATATTTATAGGCAAAACAAAGTGTGCGCTCCACGCAAGACCTGCGCCAGGCGCAGTCCTACGTGGCAGGCGCGAAGACACGCGTCAAACGCAGGTTGGCTTGCCTAACGTGGTCTGTCCAATTAAAATGTTGCACATGGAAACGCGTTTTCAAAAAGATAAAATTTTAACTTGCGTCTCACACAAGACTTGCGCCAGGCGCAGGACTTCGTGTGAGTCACAAGTCCACGTGTCAGGCGCTCATTGGCGTGTCAGGCTCTCATTGGCGTGCCAGACGCGATATGGCCAATGTGCTGGATGCACGTGGCGCGCTGAGCGCAGCCGCCGCGTCCAACGTAAATTCCGGAATATTCCAGAATATTATTTTTTCGTGCTTTCAAGATGCCATTTTTATCCCTAAAAATCCGGAGATCGAGTTTTCCAGATTAAAAATCTGATTTATGGGTAAAGGATAATAATAAAAGCTTTTAGGAAAATAATTATCAAAATAATAAACATTAAGAAGATATTTATCAAAACAATAAATATTAGGAAAATATTTATTAAAATAGTAAATATTCAGTTGGGCTTTTAAAATGGACTGAAAAACATTTTATTGGTTGAACTTACAATTAATCATCATGAATGATTAATTGGGCTTTTATTTCAAAACACACATTGTCTGGTTATTCAGACTGCTCCTCCATTGGGCCGTGCCAACTAAGACTGTAATACTCCGTATTTTTAGTAGTTAATATTTATATTTTTTAGAAAAGTTTTGGTTATTAAAAAGGTTGTTATTTACTAAAAAGGCTTTTAAAATAGGCTTTTATAAAAGATTTTGGGTGTTTAAAATAAATTCTAGCCCAATTTGGATTTTGGGCCTAGGTTTACTAATTTTAAAATCCAATTATTTTGTTTAAAATAAAATTTAAAATGTTTTAAAGGAAATTGAAAAAGATTTACAAAAAAAAAAAAAAAAAAAAAAAAAAAAAAAACAAATTTTGCGGCGGAACTCTCCGCCAGTGGGTAAGTTTTGGTTTTTTTTTTTCTCATTTTTATCTTTTTCTTCATATAAGATTCTAGATTATTTATCTTAGGGGATAATTTATATTTGTCCCCGGTCCTAGTTAGATGATCGTAAAAAGTAGTTGGATCTTAGCTAATTTTGTTTATCTTTTCTCAAAAACCCATCTTTTAGTTTCCTAGTCCTAGTACGACTCTACCTGTTCAACTAGTATAAATAGGGGTCTCCACCCATCATATTCTTGACACCAAATTTGAGAAATACATCTCTTTTCTCATGTTTAAACTCTCTCTCTCTTTTAGCCTACCCTTTCTCTTCTCCCTAGTAGTTATTAATTTTTAAGGTGCGTGTATATGTAGATCTTTAATAATTATTTTTGCAACCTTAGTATCATGTTTTTAGGAAAATATTTTGGATTGAAGTCATGTTTTTATAAGTTTTATTATGAACTACATGTGTTTTGTATGAACATCTTTGAATGTTTATTATTTTTATTATGCACTTGAATTATGTCTTTAGTTCAATATTATTATAAAGTTTGATCTTTGAATCTGTATTCATATAATTTACAAGGAGTTTGATATTTAAATGCATGTTTAAATATTTAAAAAGGAGTGTTTTTGAATTATTATTATTTTTCAAAAGTTACCTCTTAAGCAAGTTATTTTATTTATGCCTTTATATGGCTAAATTTATAAGTAGTACTATTCTTTTTAAAGGAGGATTATTTCAGAAGGATTTTTATTAGATATATGATCTTTTATGATCGCAATAATAAAGAGGCAACGGCTTGTTATTTATTAGCAAGAACGGTAGCTATTAACATTATTTACTCATGCAACGGCTTGTTATTTATTAGCAAGAACGGTAGCCATTATATTATTTACCATGTACTTTTTGTATAAGTCATGTGGACAAGGTAGTAACCCCTCATAATAAACTCAGTAAGGGATACTAAACTTGGGGGGTGTGCACACTTTAGGAAAGGTACCTAGGCAAGGAACAATGATTTTTATTAAAGTTATATACAGTATATTATATAAGTATTAGAAGTATCCAAAGAAGGTTTATGAAAGTTAAAGGTTTTGAATGTTTTATTAAATAAAGTGTTTAATAAAATAAAGTGTTTAATATTCCACACATACATGTACTAAGTATTTTTACTGACACGCTTTTATTTTATTTTATGGCTTTGTACCTGTGATGACCCTATTTTGGCAAGCAGAATTTACAGGTTGATATGGTGCATACTTCATATGGGGGAGCTATTGAGGAATCATAATTAGTCAAGGAGTTGTTATTTTATTTTCTTTATTTCCATTGTCATAGTTGTACAATAAAGTTTATATCAATAAAGAGAAGTTATTTCAGTTATTCCGCTGCATTAGTTTGAAGTTCAGTTAGTAGTTAGTATTAAGCCTTTAACGTTATCACGTGGCGGTAATACTCTCAAGTTTCTCAAGGAGTTTTATATTAAAATAAGTTTTCCAAAAAGAGAGAAATTTGAGGGTGTTACAAAGACTGCGGTATATTTCATCATTGGACCCTTAAATGGGGAGACACGATTATGTGTCTACACTAGGATGCCATTTGGACTGTGTAATGCCCCTGCCACTTTCCAGCGCTGCATGATGGCTATTTTTTCTAATTATTTTAAGTCCCATTATGGAAGTGTTCATGGATGACTTTAGTGTCTGTGGTACTGACTTTGATGCATGCTTATTTAATCTCACTAAGGTGCTGAAAAGATGTGAGGAAGTGAGCCTTGTGCTTAACTGGAAAAAATGCCACTTTATGGTTAACGAATGGGTAGTACTTGGCCATAATATTTCTAAACGTGGTATCCAAGTAGATAAGGAAAAGATTCAAGTGATTGAGCAATTGCCCCCTCCTGTGAATGTTAAGGGGGTAAGAGGATTTCTTGGTCATGCAGGGTTTTATCGATGTTTCATCAAAGATTTCTCTAAAATTGTTAAACCACTGACTCAGTTGCTCCTCAAGGATTCCCCATTCATGTTTTCTAATGAGTGTCTTCAGTCTTTTCGCAGGATCAAACAAGCATTGATCACAGCTCCCATCATACGATCTCAAGATTGGAACCTCCTGTTCGAGATTGTTTATATCGACCATGCTGCATTGAAGTACCTCTTAGCCAATAAGGAGGCAAAGCCTAGACTCTTTAGGTGGATTCTGCTTCTCCAAGAATTCGACTTAGAGATCAGAGATAAAAAAGGGAGCGAGAATATGGTAGCTGATCATTTGTCCAGACTGCAGTATGAGGATATGGAGGAGGGTCTTCCCATTGATGACTCTTTTCATGATGATAAGCTCCTGGCAGTCACTTCGGCCACCCCGTGGTATGTAGACTTCGCCAATTTCTATGTAAGTGAGCAGACTCCTCCAGAGTTAAGTTACCAGCAGAGGAAGAAATTCCTCCATGATGCTAAAAGGTACTTTTAGGATGACCCTCTACTTTATAAGCTTTGTGCTGACACAATCTATCAGCGTTGTATCCCAGAATGGGAGGTGCATGACATTCTGAAGCACTCACATTCCCTTCCATCTGGAGGCCATGATGGGCCTTCCAAAACAGTTACTAAGGTACTTCAATCTGTTTTCATTGGCCTACTTTTTTTCATGATGCTAGTACTTTTGTTAAGTCTTGTGATGCCTGTCAAAGAATGGGAAATATTTCCCGTAGACATGAGATGCGCCAAACCCCCCATTTTGGAAGTTAAATTATTTGATGTATGGGGTACTGATTTTATGGGTCATTTTCCCTCTTCCTCAGGCAATATATTCATACTTGTTGCTGTTGATTATGTGTCTAAGTGGGTAGAGGTCATTGCATCACCAACTAACGACTCAAAAGTCGTTATGAAAATGTTCAAAAAGAATTCCTTCCCTAGGTTCGGGGTACCAACGGTAGTTATTAGTGATAGTGGATCTCATTTTCACAAAAGAACTTTTGAGGCCCTACTTAGGAAATATGGTGTCTATCATAGGACTGGCCTAGCATATCATCCTCACACCAGTGGGCAAGTAGAAGTGTCAAATCGTGAGATAAATACTATCTTAGAGAAGGTGGTAGCCAAACCTAGGAAGGACTGGAGTGACAAGTTAGATGACATCCTAAGGGTTTACATAACTGCTTTTAAGACCCCCATTGGCACTACCCTTACAGGTTAGTCTATGGAAAAGCATGCCACTTACTTGTTGAGTTGGAGTATAAGGCTTTTTGGGCTGGAAAGCAGCTAAACCTTGATGTTAAATTAGCAGGGGAAAAGCGCCTACTGCAGCTTAATGAGCTTAATGAACTCCATTTGAATGCATATGATAGTTTGCGTCTTTACAAGGAGCGCACTAAAAGGTGGCATGATAAGAAAATCTTGAGTAGAGAGTTCTCTGTTGGTGACAAGATCTTACTGTATAACTCTAGGCTAAAACTTTCCCTTGGTAAGCTAAAGTATAGGTGATATGGTCCTTTCTCTATCACTAATATTAACAACTTTGGTTCTATTCTATTGAAGTTATGAATGATACAAGTGAAAAATTCAAAGCTAATGGGCAAAGCATGAATTTGTACCATGCATACTGAAGTTCCTTTTGGGTTTATGGAGGAATTATACCTCCAACCCCCCTCCTAGTCTGAATGATGGATAAGGCACTATGGTCTTGGGGGACCTTTATAAACCAGCGACTGTTTGGGAGGCAACCCGATTTCCCTTTTCCTTTCTAGTTCTAGTTTTTTTTACGTTTGATAGTTTTTGCAGCTTTGGTGAGAGAGCGAGAAAGTACTAATCATCATTCTGAGGCTGTATATGTGCAGGAACTTCACCCTAGCAGATTGGGATCTTGCCCCGGTTGAAAATAGCAAGAGACGAGCTTAAACAACCTATTTCAGCATAATCTCGATGACATCGGGCGTGTGTTCTATCAACTCTTGACACAACAAATTCAGGCCACCTGATCACATCGGGTGACGCCTCTTGATCGGGCCCGATACGACCCAACTGAACGAAGAAAAAAAGTACGCCCGACGTCATCGGGAGATCTGACTGTGGGTCCTTAAGTGCCAAAAAAACCCGAGTTTCTCACTCATTTACTGCTGAGACACCTTTTATTATCCTAGTTTTCTCCTTAGTTTAAAGAACATTGTTATTAGTGGGACTTACGACTTTAGCAGATTGATTGTTTGGATTTCTAGAAGCAGGAAATCTAAGTTTAAGAGAGCTGTGTGGTATTCTGGATTGTCTGCTATAATGTACAACATATGAAGATGTAGAAGTGATGCTTATTGGTAGCAATTTGTTCCTAGGCCATACGATATGTTAGACAGTATTAAAAGGAGTGTAAAGGAGAGAATTAGTGATGTTCTTCCTACTAAGATAGCAAGGAGAGATTATAGCAAGGAGATATTATACTTGGTTTTTGGAGTTATAGTTATACTAATATGTATAATGTTCATGCTCTATTTTAGAACTCTTTGTTCTATTTAGAGTAATGTTTAGGTTGTAAATATGTTTTGCGTTGATATATACTTACTTGCCTAGCAAAAAAAAAAAAGTAAGAACCCTGTTATTTTACCTTTCTCTTTGAATCAAGAATTGGTGTTTTAGAATATCCGCAAGTTCTTCCTTTAATACTTCAATCTGGTAATTTTTTTTATTGCTTTCTTTACTCTTGTTAGATTAATTTCAATAGTTTTTTTGCATTGCTTCCAAGTATGAATCTCTATCTTGAATTTGTTGCTGCTTTCATAACTATGAGTAAGTAGTACTCTTTCTAGGGTTGTGGGGATCTATGTATGCAATGAGGGATTGATAGATTAGTTCAATTGCCTTCTAATTTAATTGTTTCCTATGATTGAATCGTTCATGTTAGATTTATAAATTAGGTATCATTTGTATTTCTAATATTGCAATACTGATCAATCTGCTTCGAGAGGAGAGATACCGTATAAGCTTTCAATCATTAGGCAAAGTGATCCTTGACAATGCAAGAGCGGCTAGGTGATCTTTGAGGGAGGTAATGTACGAGAGAAATTGCATGTGCCCTAGATAAATTGACTTATTGGGTAGTTGTTATTCGTCCCTGATTTCTCGAATTGTATGCGTAGTGATCCATGATCGTAGTTCTTTATTAATTGATTTATTCCCTGATATTGAATTATGTTGGTAGTTTAAGTTAGTTCTTAAAAATCCAATCTTTTGATACTTAGTATAGTAGAATAGTTCAGTTTAACTAATAACGCCATCTCCCTGCGGATTCGACCCTGCTTACCTTACTACATTAGAAGAGAAACATGTAGATTTATTTTTTATAGTACGCGACTGACCTGTCATTTAGTTTTGGTGTGAGCAAATGGTGAACAAGCATGCTCGAGTTATACAGTGTAACCAATAATATAAAACCTAGAACAATAATGTAAAAACCAGAACAATAATGTAAAAAGTTGCATTATTAAGTCAAAAACAGACCAATAATGTCAAAAGCTGCATTGAGATGTCAATTCAGATAATAAGTAAAGCTTAAACAAAAATTACACTTAAAACATTTTTTAACTTTCTTTTATTAAACTTCTAATTGAAATTAAAGATACAAAAAATTAAACTTAAACATAATGTTAACTTTTACATAAACATAAACTTAAATTAAAATTTAAACTTGAACGTAAACTAAACTTGAATGTAAACATAAACATAAACTTAAACTCAAACATGAACTACGCTTAAGCATAAACTTAACTTAAACATAAACATAACTTAAAACATTTGATCATTCGACAACCATGCTGTTAGTTTCTATTGCATCCTTAGGTGCTCGATTTTCCTTCACGTAGAATGCTTGTAGCAAATCCCAATTCTTATGATACTCTTACAAGTTCAAGCTCCTAGTTTGCAGCGCCATTTGTTGTTCCTTTAGAGCAACCTTCCTTTTTTAGACCTCCAGCTTTGCAGTTTCTCTTTCAACATCTCCACTCCTACCCTCTGAATGGATCCGAAGTCTTTCATTAAATGAATTGAAACACTCAATTGTTTGACTAGCCACTCCGTTGAGCTTTGACTTCGCTTTCTTCACACCATAGGGTCGTGGCTCCACTTCACCTCCTTCACCACTAGTAGGTGTCTCGAGCATTTAGTCACTTCCATCAACTCTCGGTCTTTTACCACTACTTCTGCTTCCATTGAATCCACATTTTCTTGTGGATTTTTGGGGCGACCACGTGGAGTTTCCAATGATTTTTTAACTATGGCCCTCCATTTACGAAACTTCTTCATCATTTTCCAAGCATGTTTGAGTATGAACCTACCATGTTTCCTATTATTCAATAAATGAGCTTCTTTCAGAACGTCGTTATCGTTTTGACCACTCTTCTTTCTTGCAAGAGCTTCATCATAAAATGCAGCCCACCTTAAAACCCGTGGAGTAACTCTACTCCAACGACCTTTCACCATATCCGCATTTCTTGGAGCAATTTATGTTGGGTTGGCCCTTCTTCCTGCCTCGAAAGCTTCCCAAACTTTTCCCCATAAGACACCTTTCTTTTGGCTCGTCCTAATTACCTTATCAAGAGAAATGTTCATAAATGCTGAGATAAGATTTTCATCTTCAACATGATCCCAAACCCACTTACCACCACAACTTGCTTCTGAAGTAGGTGGGTTTTGTGATTGAGTGGGTGGTGGTTGTGATGGAGGTGGTTGCTGAAAGAGAGTAGGTGATAGTAATTGTAAAAAGACTGAGTTGGTTGAACAAACTCATCATAACCATCAGAATCATCACCTTCTTGGTATTGACCACCATCATCATCACCATCGACCTCATTGTTTGGAGATGAATCTTCTTGGTATTGGGAAAATCCATAATTAGAATCAGATTGAAGATATGAAAGGTTGGCATTTTGAGATGGAGATTCATGGTAAAGGTCATCATATTGAGGATACTAATTTTGAGAATTTTGACCTCATTGATTTGTAATTATTTGAAAGGGTTGACGATAATTTGAGTGATTTTGAAAGGTATTTGACCGATTTTGTTGTCTAGGCATTTGGTTTTTTGAGTGTTTTTGGTTTTGATTTTTTATATAATTAGGATGATTAGGATTCATAATTATAAGAATTTTTTTAAAAAAAGAGCAATGGAAGAAGAAAAATGAAATAAATTAGAACAACTAAGAGAAATTAGTGAATATGGAGAAAATTAATCGTGTCTAAAATATAGCAAAATGGGTCTCTATTTATAGAGCTCGGAAAAATTGAGTCATTGGTTTTATTTATTTGTATTTTTAAAAATATAACCGTTGCAAAATGTACAAGGTTATATTATTAATAGCCAATTATCGCGTGACATGAGGAAAGGAGGGACAAATGTCACGTTGCAACTGGAGCTGACACACGTATTAGCTGCCAGCTGCAGCGTGTCATAAAGCAACTTTTTTTGCTTTTTCGCCAGTCAAAACGACGCGTTTTAGCTGGATCTTCTCTCACTGCTCCAGCTAAAACGCGTCGTTTTGATTGGGGGAAAAGCAAAAAAAAATTGCTTTTGCCAGATCAGGCAGTGGGTCCCACTCCCACGTCTAATCGTTGTTTCAATCGTCCGAGCATTGTTTTTCCTCCCGATCAATCCCCAATCTTATTCTCACTCATGATTAAGGCCCAAAATTTTAAGATTATGTACATGATATTTGGTTTTTATCATGGTTAATGTTGCTCTAAGAGTGTTTTAGTTTTTCCCGTACAAATTTCTACCTTCAACCATATTGATACTTTCCAGCTGGCGTATCTTTCATGTCAAATAAATCATCCATAACAACCCTAAAAAAAATATTTCCACCGTTTCAAAAAGAGTGTTGCACTTTGTCTTTCACGCTTGGCGATACAGCATTTTGAACATTAATAACTTTAATTGTGTATTACTAAAAATTATAAAAAGTTAATATTATGAAAATATACATTCAGACTAATCCAACAACATATCATATAGTAACGATTGATTTTATCTGTTAGTAAAAAATGCAAGGTCAAACCTAGTAAGTGAATAGTGAAATTTTCAAAGTGCAACACTTATTCTGAAAGGGAGGGAGTAATAAAAAGGTTCACTTAAAATATTGAAGAGCAACAGATATTCATCATGATATAAAATTCTCTTACCATATAAGACAAAGATTCTTTATCCTGGTAGAACTTTTAGTTGATATGGCATCCCAAAATATATTGGCAAACTATTAAAAAAAGAGCTAAAAGCATAATTTATTAACACTTCACTGATGGGATGCAATTAAATAACTATTTGAATCTCTGAAAAATGAATGAAAATGCAGCCCATTCCCACCATGAAGATGCTAAAGACAAGGCACTTTCAATTTCAACCTCAAATATGATATCCAGAGAGCTCATAAAAATAAGAGGATGTTCAATCTTACGTAATAAACTCAAACTAATTGCAGTCTCCATCAACAGTGTTGGAGCTATGTGCATAGTGCTTTAATTCAACTATGATGTAATTACAGCATAAGAGCTTCAGAGACTGAGATAACAGGTTTCAAATATTTATATTGAAGATCAACAAACGACATCATATCTCAGGGGTTGTTATCTAATACTAGTACTTTATGAGCTACATATTGACCGTTGGTGCGTATTAAAGAATAACTATAGCAAACAAAACAAAATTAATATATTGATGTCACTTTTAACTTTATAGTGTGAGAAGCAGAGCTCAAAAACTAGGCATAAACTACATAATATAGTTTGTGAAAATACTTTATCTTCAATACACTAAAAGAGGGTAACCAGGAATATGTTGGTACGTCTAAGGTGGAGGAAGGAAACAAACAAAGTGTACAAAGAACAGAAGCTGCAAGACATTATTTTTGGGGAGGGTATAAGAGATTAAGAGGTGTGAAGTTAGGACAAGACATAAAAAGGCATATGGGGGATTATAATGTGCAACCAAATGTATCCACTGCTTTAGTTTTATAATTTTAAGATCAAAACCTGATTGTCATAAATATCTTCAATTTTATAGCACCATGAGATTCCAATATTAGGTCCTTTTGTTTACAAAGAAACTGGGAGCAGGAACCATAAAGTCACTACTGTAGCCACCATTGTAGTGATGCACGCAACATTTGAAGTTTCAACATAAAAACAGTATTACCAGAGGATAAGAAAATAGTGGTTCAAAAGTACGATTGCACAAGCTTAATAGGTTGTACCAACTTCCGTCAACTGCAATTCTTAGAGAGTAATTTGGGATGATTTAGCTAATCAACTCTTAGCAACTTACAAATGGTCCCATTGTAAGACTACACAACTAAGTGGAGCCTTCAAAAATTCCTAGCTGACAGAGAATATATTTAGGATAATATTTTCTCATCGTTTTAGGATACATTTGTATAATCCCTATGTAGTTTGGATTCCTAACATGGTCAGGGTTATTGTTTTGTAAACACTGTATATAGATCAATGGAAATACTCCAAGATGAGGGAGTTTACATTATCTAACATGGTATTAGAGCGAGTTAGATCTTGGGATAGTCTAGAGAAATTTTTCTCTTGCAGGTGGGTTTATACATCAAACGTACCGGCGAGAATCACAATCATAAAAACACAAAAACCGCTTCCGCAAATTCTTGATTTTTTTATGAATCTTTCCTACAGTACTCTCTCC
The DNA here is from genome assembly GCA_947646795.1 of Beta lomatogona. Lineage (NCBI taxonomy): Eukaryota > Viridiplantae > Streptophyta > Magnoliopsida > Caryophyllales > Amaranthaceae > Beta > Beta lomatogona. The sequence continues at coordinate 523,250 of CANSNZ010001472.1, forward strand.
TTTGCCAATGGCTTATATTCTCAAGAAGAAAATTTAAAACATATTGTTTTTTCCCCACCAACACACCATTATTTTATACCAACGTTGTCTAGCTGAACCCCACCCATCTCCACTATTGGATAGTCCTTCAACCCATCATAGCAGTTGAAGTCAGTGCAAGGTATTTTTTTTTGTGCAGCAACGAGGTTTTCCATTATGTGTTCAACTATTTGGAGTTCTCTGAACGTGTTGTTCCTCCATAGTAACACAAGTTTTAGTTCCAGTGCCCTTTTTGCCATCTTCTACGCCGTTTGCAACTCTATCAGCGCAAGGCTGGTCATTCGAAGTTTGTGCAAGGCAGCTCCTCCAAGTTGTGTTGGTTTGATCTGTTTTTTCAAAATTTCAGATTTCATGTTATTTTTTTTCCATTCTACTGTCCAAGTGGGACATTTAGTGTTTTAGTTGTTTCCTATTAGGAACATATTTAGTGGTAGTTTCTATTTTTTTTTCTTCTAGAGCACAATGCCTCATCGACGATAGCCATATATTCGGCTCCGCAACTTAGCCCATATCTGCAACTCGCACCCTCCCTTCTCCTTTGGCCAGCAGCGCTCTCCTCTCCTCTCCTTTGCGTAGATTGTGGTTGTTGCTTCCCTCGTCATTATTAGGTTATTGTTGCTTCTTCATTTGATCTTGGGTTATCATATTATCCTCCATCGTCTGATGCATGATTCAGATTCAGTCTGAGCGTCCGACTTTCTCCCGCTCCGACTGCGTGGGGTGTGATAGATATATATTTAGAATAATATTTTCTCATAAGTTTAGGATATATTTATATAATCCCTATATAGTTTGGATTCCTAACATGGTTAGGATTATTATTTTGTAAACATTATATATATTGATCAATGGAAATACTCCAAGATGAGGGAGTTTACATTATCTAACACTAGCTCTAGCCAAATAGTAAAAATATAGGAGCCTTGAGATTGACAAACAACCCCAACCCTTTCTCACACTCCAATTATAGGAATTTATTTCCATATATAACAGTGTTGCTAGTCACTATAGTCAGCATTCACAGCAGAGTAATATACTTTATTAAGTTGCAAAATGGACTCTATGAACTTCCCATCTACTAAAAAACATTGGAAACATATCCTGTCTAGAACTATTGAAATTAATGTATGGAGGGGTACTTGACCAGAACGTATCATGCTTGATGTCGTCACTCCAACTCCAACAAAACCACAAGGACCAAAATATGAAAGAGGTCAAAATCATAATATCCACCTGACCACCTCCCCAACCAAGGGTGTACGATATCTCTAGCTCCCTGCAATCACAATCAAGGACGAATACACTTGAAATCCTCTTCTCAGCCTAGATAGTAGATAGAACCTGTTTTATGTAAATCACAAGGGTGATGGGAATGGTAATAACCACTCTGTCCATATCTAGCCTCTCTTAAACAAACAACAAATATGAGACATTTGGGGCCACATATCTATTAGTGAGAGTGACGTACATATTTTCTTACTAATCTTAAGATTATATGCAAGGCTAACTAAGCAATAACATTCCTGGAGCCTAGCCATCAAGGCCAAGGTGCACCCTCCTCAAAGTGAGGTGCACTTAAAAAAATACTATAACATGCATATTATCAAGCATGTGCATATTCCGCATATTATCAAGTAATAATTTTCAATGTAAAAATGGTTGATGTGCATCTTAGCTATGCCTTTGTACATGTGCAAATAATTCCATATTATCTATCAACCCAAAATTTAATAACGATATTATTTGTGACTTTGAAGTGTCAATGAAATACTATTAGTCACTTGCGAAAATCAATACAACAAAATTCATCAGGTCCTATATAAGTATGTATAGTACGAAATTTAAGAGTTATTGCACGATAGCTTCTAGGTTCAATCTCATCGGAAGTGTTTTCTATATATTAACAAAATAAAGAACCTACTAAAACCTTAGTAATTTAACCTTGTGAATAACATGTCTGATTATAAGTACTCTAAGCGGAATTTCATGAATCACATTTATAAGCACTTAAAACAGGATCTCATGCATATATATTCAAGGATCACATAATAGTTAAGAATTAACATTTGACGCGTGATTTCCACAAAGCTCTTCGAGATCCAGAGATAGAACCGCAATTGAGATTCCTCTACTAGGTACACGAATCCAGATCAACGCTCCACCAATGCTAGTTGGAAGAAGAGGGACTCTTCTATTTCTTGGAGCAGTATTACGTAGCTTTGAAAGAGAGAAAATAATGAGAGAATAAACTGACTGCTTTATTTTCTCACCCACACCTAATCATAGGAACTAATTAGGTTAGGAGTCCTCTCCTTTTCTTTCTCCTTGGCCGGCCACCCCTAGAGTCCTACATGGGCTCTAGGTCATTCTTTTATTGATCCAGATTGTGTAAGTGTGACCTTGTAGGATCCATCTAATTGGGCTTCGAGTTTATTATTTACTAAACCTGAAGTTCTATAGCATCCTCTAGCAAGGCGTATAGACGACCCAATTTAATGAATTTATTATCTCCATAATATGATCCACGTTATATTTAGTAATTGCATTAGAGTCAACAATTCCTTCAATCTCCCACTTGTCCGAGACGAGTGTACAATCTTCAAATTCCTTAAGTCTCTTAGTGTCCAATTTGATAGTATGATCATATTTCTATGTCATCTATACTAGTCTTCAAATTAATCCTTGAAATCCGAGTTCAAATTGACAAACAAATGATCATCATATAATCCATTTGAGCACGGCCATGCATTTTTCAATTTTCACTCTCCAAGGGGCCAAGACACCCATCCTATCTCATATAGGAGGACTTTTTAATCTTGTGGCAACCAAAACTCCCACTCAACTTTTAGCACAACCCGAACACTGCCTTTATAATCCCCTTTTACGGCATGACGTTTGACAGCATCAAAGTTATACCAATCATTAGGCTAAGTAGTGTTCCACTCATGTCTTAGGAATCCACTAATATAATTACGAAGTTATAGAAACTTCTAAGTAGGTCCGTTCGATCTTGTATCAACTATACATGTCCATATGGTTGACTAAACATCTCCATGTTCCCATAGCCCATGAAACGGCGCTATCAATCAATCTTATATGCTAATCCTTTAATAAGTCATTTATGTCCAATTTAACGACTTAGATTAGGAACTATAATATTCTATGAATTCTGTTCACTTATGGTGTTTCATTCATCAAATCACATATTTGACAAAACCATTGAATTCAAGATATATTTTGGACATTTTATTTAATACCAAACCAAAATTAAATAAGATAAAATTTTATTTCTCATAAACATAAAATAGCAAAACCATGTCTCTACATTGTAACAAGTTTCTCTAAACCTAGTACAATCTAAAGCCACTCTAACATTTGCTTCAAGCCTATAGCCCTAGCGTGACACTCATGCTTGGGTAGTGGTTTAGTGAGCGGATTAGCGACATTCTCATTCGTGTGAACTTTGCAGATCCTGACATCCTTCCTATCAACAATCTCCCTAATGATGTGATACTTCCTCATTACATGTTTGGATTTGTTATGTGATCTCGGTTCTTTTGCTTGCGCAATAGCACCATTGTTATCACAGAACAACTCAATCCCTTCCAGAGCACTAGGTATGATATCCAGCTCTGTCAAGAACTTCTTTATCCAAACTGCTTATTTAGCTGCTTCAACCGCTGCTAAATATTCTGATTCTATCGTAGAGTCTGCTACAGTGCTTTGCTTTGAGCTCTTCCAGCTCACTGCTCCTCCATTTAGACAAAAGACGTACCTTGACTGAGAGCGGTAATCATCTCTGTCGGTTTGGAAGCTCGCATCAGTATCACCTTTTACAACCAACTCACTTTCACCTCCATAGACCAAGAACATGCCTTTAGTTCTTCTCAAGTACTTAAGGATGCTCTTAGCTGCAATCCAGTGTGCTTCCCCTGGATTTGCTTGGAACCTGCTACACATGCTCAAGGCATATGCAACATCTGGTCGAGTACTTATCATGGCATACATGATAGATCCTATAGCCGAAGCATAAGGTATGCTACTCATTCGTTTCAACTCATCAGGCTCAGTCGGGCACTGACTCTTGTTAAGCGATATGCCATGTGACATGGGAATGAATCCTCTCTTTGAGTTGTCCATGTTGAACCTTGCAAGAACTTTATCAATATAAGTTTCTTGACTTAGTCCAATCATCCTTCGAGACCTATCTCTATGGATTTTAATTCCCAGTATGTACTCAGCTTCTCCAAGGTCCTTCATGGAGAAACAACTTTTCAACCATTCCTTGACTGACTCAAGCATTGGTATGTCATTTCGCATGAGTAGTATGTCATCTACATACAATACCAAGAAGACTAAGCTACTCCCACTAAACTTCTTGTAGACACAAGATTCTTCTTCGCTTTTGATGAAACCAAATTTCTTGATTGCCTCATCAAATTGAAGATTCCAGCTCCGAGATGCCTGCTTTAATCCATAAATGGATCTCTGAAGCTTGCAAACCCTTTTAGGATTTTCTGGAACCTCAAAACCCTCAGGTTGTGTCATGTACACATCCTCATTCAAGAACCCATTCAAGAATGCAGTTTTGACATCCATCTGTCAAATTTCATAATCATAAAACACAGCAATCGCTAAAAGTATCCGAATTAACTTAAGCATTGCTACTGGAGAAAAGGTCTCATCATAGTCTATACCATGAATTTGTCTGAATCCTTTTGCAACCAATCTTGCTTTATAGACATAGACATTTCCATCTTTGTCTGTTTTCAATTTGAACACCCACTTGCATCCAATAGGGTTAACCCCATTAGGCAAGTCGACCAGGGTCCAAACTTTATTCTCAGACATGGAGTCTAATTCGGATTTCATGGCCTCAAGCCATTTCTCAAAGTTTGGGCTCGTCAAAGCTTGTTTGTAGGTAGTAGGTTCTGAATTCTCCAAAATCATTATTTTCAGAGTTTTCAGTTAACAGGAAATCAACCAACCTCTTGTTTGGAATCCTTTCTCTACTAGACCTACGCGGGGCCTGAGCATCAAGAGAAATGTTCTCATCAAGAGAAATGTTCTCTTCAACATCTTGAAGATCTTCGCTTGAATTATTTTCAAGTGGGACGGTAGGAGGTTCACGCGTTGAATACGTCATCTCCTGAACTAGACTTTCGTCTTGTCGGGCCGTCTCTGACATGGTGTGAACCACATCCAGTTGTTGCTCATCTCGAATTTCTTCGAGAATTATTTTACTCCCACTTGTCTTTCTAGAAACAAATTCCTTTTCAAGAAAGACACCATCACGAGCAACAAACACTTTGTTCTCTTGACGTTTATAGAAGTAATAACCCCTTGTCTCTTTTGGGTATCCAACAAAGAGACATTTATCTGACTTGGGTGCAAGTTTGTCTGAAAGTAAACGTTTTACATAGACCTCACATCCCCAGATCTTAAGAAAAGACAAGTTTGGAGTTTTTCCATTCCATAACTCATATGGAGTCTTTTCTACAGCCTTTGACGGGCTTTTATTTAGTGTGTGTGCAGCTGTTTCGAGAGCATATCCCCAAAAAGAAATCGGAAGATCAGCAAGACTCATTATTGATCGAACCATATCCAATAAGGTCCGATTCCTTCTTTCAGATACACCATTTAACTGCGGTGTTCCTGGTGGAGTCAATTGTGAAAGAATTCCACAATCCTTCAAATGATCATCAAACTCTTGGCTCAAATACTCGCCACCACGATCAGATCGCAGTGCTTTAATTGTCTTACCAAGTTGATTTTGTACTTCATTCTGGAACTCTTTGAATTTATCAAAAGATTTCGATTTATGTTTCATTAAGTAGACATATCCATATCAACTCAAATCATCAGTGAAGGTAATGAAGTAATTAAACCCTCCCCTTGCCTTTGTTCTCATAGGACCACAAACATCTGTATGTATGAGGCCTAGGAGATCGCTGGCCTTTTCACCCTTTCCAGTAAACGGTGACTTTGTCATTTTCCCCATCAAGCATGATTCACATACATCAAATGATTCAAAATCAAATGATGGAAGAATGCCATCCTGTTGTAACTTTTGGATGTGCTTTTGGTTTATATGACCTATTCGACAATGCCAAATGTAGGTTAGGTTTGATTCATTTGATTTTTGTTTCTTGCTATCTATGTTATAGACTTGTAATGACCTATCAAGCACATATAAGCCATTTATCAATTTAGCACCAGCATAGAACATATTATTGTAAGAAATGGAACAACATTTGTTCTTAATTTCAAAACAAAACCCTTCAGAATACAATACAGAAACAGAAATTATGTTCTTAGTTATCGAAGGAACAAAATAACAATTATTTAATTCTAAAACAAAGCCAGATGGCAAATGCAGACTATAGCTTCCTATGGCAAGTGCAGCAACCCGTGCTCCATTTCCAACGCGAAGCTCTACCTCGCCCTTTGCCAGCCTCCTACTTCTTTTTAGTCCCTGCACATCATTAACTATGTGAGAACCACAGCCGGTATCCAATACCCATAAAGAAGTAGAAGTCAAATTGATTTCTATTACAAATATACCTGAAGTGGAAGCCCCAGACTTCTTTTCCTCCAAGTATAGAGGGCAGTTCCTCTTCCAGTGTCCTATCTTGTGACAATGGAAGCACTTGCTTTCCGCAACCACCTTTGGCTTGGCGGTTGGCTTAGATTTTTCAGCAACAACGGCAACTTGCTTGCCTTTGTCCTTCTTTCCTGCCCATTTCTTCTTAAAACCCTTTCCCTTTTGAACCATTAGAACCTCTTTCTTTGGTTCTTTAGGGATATTCCTCTCAGCATTGACCAACAACCCGTGCAACTCTTGCAAAGTCTTTTCAGACTCATTCATGTTGAAGGTCATCCTGAACTGATTAAAGTTGTCAGGCAATGAGTGGAGAATAATGTCAGTAGCCAACTCAACCCTGTAAGGGAATCCAAGTCGTTCCGTGTTTTCGAAAGACCATCATAGAGAAAACATGGGGGCCAACAACTTGACCCGGCTTCATTTGACATTCTAGTATCTCCATATTGGTCTCATACTGCTTAACTCGGGCCTGTGTTTGAAACATAGCCCGCAGCTCTTGCATGATGGTATAAGCATCCTTGGTTTCGATCCTCTTTTGGAGGTCCGGCTCCATGGCGGCTATCATCAAGCAAGTGATCGGTATAGACCTATCATTGGCCTGCTTAGCACGACGTTTGTCGGCTTCAAACGACTCATCAGTAATCACAGGAAATGGGGTTTCTAAGACATCCTCTCGACCCTCAGACCTCAATACGAGTCTTAGGGTTCTTTCCCAGTTGATGAAATTTTCACCATTCAGCCTGTCCTTTTCAAGGAAAGGACGAATGTTGAAAACAGAGTTGTTGTTGTTGTTGTTGTTGTTAGACATAGTATCTACAGACAGAATAAAAGCAAAGTTCAATATTATGTTTATAAAAAAACAACCTAAAACATGCAAAGGTTTCTAGGTTGATCACCTATTCAATTTTAATGTCCCATTTGAATAAGTAATTACAAGATCCTATCAACATGCAACACTAAGCAGACAGAGGCTTATCTTAACGTTACATTCTCAAGGTAAGTAAACTTCTTTACTAATTATAACACTTTATAATTCTTGTTTAGATTGGTAAACATCGCATGCTTAACTATCTCTTGCTTCAAAACCCAAAACGCTTTTGATGATTTTGTTAAGGATAACCAAACTAAGTAGTAAAATTCGCTTTTTACCTTATCTCCCAAAATTAATGATAATACCCTGCGGAGGCATGACCTATTACTATTAATTAAGGGTTAATTAGCACTTTATGTTTGGAAAAGCTAACCTTAATATTTGCGGGACCTAAGTTTATTATGTTGTTATGAATTAGTGAACTCTAGCGCATTGATAATCAACATACAATAAAGTTATAAGCATTTTAAATAATAATAAAATGCAAAAAATAAATATGATCTAGTATGACCCCTAATCCTAAGAACTAAGCATCATGGGCTCCTCCTTGGACTCGTCATGGATCTCCATCCATCTTAGCCATGAGCCTTCTCTTGATGGGCTCGTCTTTGGATTACATAAGTATCAAAATAATTTGAATAACATCTAAATTAAATAAATTACAAAAATGCTTAACGATACGCAGATCGTATTTAAATTACAAGAATACATCACGATACGCAAATCGTATTTTCTAACTTAAATTTGGGCCATACTAGTCATTCATAGCAATTATATCAAATATAAAATGCCACATAATAATATCACATATTATTCTTGCCATCAATCAAAATATCAAATATTCTTAATTAAAGCAAGAGGATAAAATATTTAAGTAATTCCTAACCACCTAAATATTCTATCCTAGAATATCTAGCCTATTAATTTTAATTAGATTAAAAAATCAAGTTATGGAATTAATTTATGACCCAGTCAAAATTAACATAATTAACATAATTGGAATTTGCTTAATCTTTTCAACAAAAAAAAGATTTACAAAATTTCAAAAAACCAAATCTGTTCAAGGCTGCTGCCAATTATCAGAAATTTTAAAAGAAAATAATTTTTTTTGAAAAGAACGTGGAGCACGACAGACCAGCAGCATGGCTGCCAGTCACGACTCCCACGCCAGCACTGCAGCCAGAACTCTAGCCACCCTATCAAAGCGTCGTCACCGTAAATCTCCGGCAACCTCACTCGCGAGCCGACACCGGCAAGAGGCGCCCAGCGCCAGCCAGCCATCAGCCCGCTGCTGCCCACGTCGTGCGTCGCACGCGTGGCTTCTGCAGCCACCGACCTTCGCCGACTGCCCAGCCAGCAGTCTCGCTAACCCTCGCCGACCACCAGACGACATACCACCAGAGCAGCCACCAGCCGTGGCTGCTCCTCTTCCTCCCTCAATTGTTTTTTTTTCATTTTAGTTTTGAAAGAAATTAAAATTACAACATTTGTAAAATTAATTTAGTGATCTTAATTAAATTAAACATAAACTCTTTTATGCCTAATTCAGAAAATTAAATCAAAATCTCTATTTTAATTAATTTTAAGGTTATTCACATAAATTAATCTCTAATTCATATAAAACGCTTTTTACATGAATTAATTTTCATACATAAACAAATTTAAACATGAAAATCAGATTAATAATATGAACTTAATATTCAAAATAAAATCAGAATTTAAATTTCGAAAAATTAGGGTTGAATTTTCAAAAAATTCGGCCACTTTATATTGAAAAATTAAGCAATTAAATCTCCATTTAATCAATTCCAATTAATTATTCATTCCATAATTCAATTCCTCCCCTTAATCAAATTAAAATTAGACATGAACACATCAAAATAAATCTAATTATTATGACCAAATAATTATATGCAAGAGGCTAAAACTGATACCACTGTAGGATTATAAGTACTCTAAGCGAAATTTCATGAATCACATTCATAAGCACTTAAAACAGGATCTCATGCATATATATTCAAGGATCACATAATAGTTAAGAATTAACATTTGACGCGTGATTTCCACAAAGCTCTTCGAGATCCGGAGATAGAACCGCAATTGAGATTCCTCTACTAGGTACACGAATCCAGATCAACGCTCCACCAATGCTAGTTGGAAGAAGAGGGACTCTTCTATTTCTTGGAGCAGTATTACGTAGCTTTGAAAGAGAGAAAATAATGAGAGAATAAACTGACTGCTTTATTTTCTCACCCTACACCTAATGATAGGAACTAATTAGGTTAGGAGTCCTCTCCTTTTCTTTCTCCTTGGCCGGCCACCCCTAGAGTCCTACATGGGCTCTAGGTCATTCTTTTATTGATCCGGATTGTGTAAGTGTGACCTTGTAGGATCCATCTAATTGGGCTTCGAGTTTATTATTTACTAAACCTGAAGTTCTATAGCATCCTCTAGCAAGGCGTATAGACGATCCACTTTAATGAATTTATTATCTCCATAATATGATCCATGTTATATTTAGTAATTGCATTAGAGTCAAGGAAACAATTCCTTCATAACAACCAGGACTCCATGGTTCCTTGCTGACCTATGAGTCACCTCTAGGATCTAGTGGTGGTAAGAGTTCTAAGAACATAGGCAAGGCACTTAAGGCTGGTGAGGATGATGCATCTGAAGTAGATGATGAAGAAGCAGCCATGCTAGTAAGGAAGTTTAAGAAAGCATTCAACAAGAATCGGAGTTCTGGAAGGAACTTGAACAGAAAATTCTTAAGTTCCAAAAAGGACTTTGGTTATCACAAGTGCGGTTCCACTTAGCACTTCATAATAGAATGTCCTCAATGGGATATTGAAAAAGGCAAAGTCAAAGGCAAAGATCATAATAAGGAGAAGTACTACAAACCTTCATACTCCAAGATGATGTGAAGAAGGCTATGATTTCAGCTTGGGGTGATAGTGATTCTGAAGGTGATGAGGAAAAACATGAAGAAGAAAATACCAAGTTATGTTTGATTGCAAGGACTGATCAGTATAAGTTCCTCGAGGAACTCAAAAATGAGGTACTTATAATCATAAAAATCTAAACTCTCTTTCAAAACAAAAGTTGATTGACCTAGTTGTAGATTTACATGACAAATGGACAGTTTTGAGTAACAAGAAATTTGAGTGTGAAAGAGCTCTCAAAATCTGAACGTGTTGATTGGTGGAACACTATAAGAACTGATGTTCAAAATCGTGTCATTGAGCTTTTCGATAAAAATATGTCTTTAAAAGAAACTATTAAAAAATTGAAAAATGAGATCAACCAAATCAATGTGGAACTTACCCGTTATAATTGATCAATCTTGATATCAAATCTAGCAGTTCCAATAAAGCTTTTGTCAAGTTATCTGAGTATGATAAAGTTAAAATCTGACTTAGAGAAACTTAGGGCTGAAAATGAAAAATTGACATTGGAACTTACTCAGGCTAGAATAGGCAAAAGTATTAAACAACGGGAAGTTCCCAAGTGGATTCTGAATGCCCAAACAAGACGAACTTTTGGTGATAATAAGAAAGGTGAGATCATTGCAACTGGCAAGGTTGGTAAGTCAAGCTCTCATTCAATTAATAATGTTTTCTTGTTGATGGATTAAAGACAACTTATTTAGTATTTCTAAATTCAGTGACAAGGGAAACTCTGTATATTTTACTAATGAGCATTGTCATATCATTAACAATAACACGGGTAATATTATTCTTGAAGGGAAATGCAAAGGGAGCACGTACACTATGGATCTCAATGCAGTTCCTAGGAATAACCTTACTTGTCTAAGTGTTGTTGAAGATGATCCTTTACTTTGGCATAAACGCTTTGGTCATGTTACCTTCTTTTTGCTTGATAAATTTAGATATAAGAAACTTGTAGTAGGTATACCTTCAACCAAGTTCCATTGGGACAAAGTGTGGAATGCATGTGCAAGAGGTAAGCATGTTTGATCTTCATTTAAAAGCAAAAAGTTTGTAAGCACCACAAAGCCTTTGGAGCTCATCCATATGGATTTGTGTGACCCCATGAGAGTCTAAAGTAGAAATGGTAAGCTATATGTCATTGTGACAGATGATGATTACTCTAGATTTACATGGGTCATATTGCTCATAGCAAAGATGAAACATTTGATGAATTTGTAAGTTTTGCTAAAATTGCACAAACGTTAAATGGTTATCAAATTGTTCATTTAAGATTTGACTTTGGAAAAAAATTTGAACATTCCAATTTTGATGAGATTTGTAGGGAACATGGTATGAATCACAATTTTTCTGCTCCAAGAACACCACACAAAATGGTGCTGTGGAAAGGAAAAACAAGATACTTGAAGACATGGCAAGGACAATGCTTATATCAAGTAAACTCCCAAGGAACTTATGGGCAGAAGCTGTCAATACAACTTTTTACATCATCAATAGAATCATGATTAGACATATCTCTAATAAAACTTCCTATGAACTGTTTAAAGGAAGAAAACCAAATTTTTTTATGTTAGAGCATTTGGTTGCAAATGTTTTGCTCATAATAATGGCAAAAGGAACTTAGGGAAGTTTGATGAAAGGAATGATGAAGTTGTGTTCTTTCCTTATGCTTTTGATAGTAAAGCTTATTATAGAGTCTACAACAAGAAAACAATGTGCCGAGTAAAGTGAACCACCTCCATCCGCAACGTCATCTCCCACTCATCCATTTACCCATGAACCTAATTCCACTCTCTCAACTGCCAAACCTTTAACAACCTCCTCAACCAAAAATCCAACCTCCTCTACTGTTTCCCATTGCCTAATATCTTGTAATGTTAAAAGGGTTTTAGAGGAGTTTTCTATTGAACTTCCTGTTGAGAAGAAACAAAAGGAGGAAGAAGATCTGATGGTTACTGGCCACAAGGAAGGGTCTCCACCTGCCTCTACTACGGCTAGAGGAAGGAGAGTGACCAAATTCGCCATGAAGAGGGAAACATAAGAAGTTTCTAAGGATCAATCTGCTGGTTCTGCTAAGGGAACCAAAAGGAAAGGGGTACTAGCTAGATCCCCTCGCGCTGCAAAAGGTAAATCCGTTGGAACTCCTGTTTCTACTAGTTCTACTCCTATTGTTGAGAGAAGTGTGTTCTCTAGATGATATGTAGAAGATGGTTATTTTGATGTGCCTGCTTTGTCTGAGGTTCGTGAATTGTTGGAATTTCATGTTCGGATGCCTTTGTTTAAGAATGTTAAGAATCCTTTTGTGGATGTTGTTAGCGAAATTTATGTGAATTTGAAATAATTGCCCGATATGTCTTTAGGTTATGCTATTTTTGGAAGTGAAATCTCTATGTCTATATCTTTTTGTGGCTTTTCTGATTAGTATTCTAAGGGATGGGTTTGATAAGTATGTTGGGGATGGTTGGCCTACTATTGTTGGGGTAACAACTGAGGAGATTTATAAGTTTTTGTTTGCTATTCCCTACTCCAAGAAGGCTAGTTGCAATCTGCCAATTTGCGTGAACCCATTATGTTGGTCCTCCACTTCATTTGCAATAAAATATTAATTCCCTAGGCTCAGTGCAGGGGCACAGTTCGAATGATGTAGATGATTTTGATGTACTTAATGATGAAAAAGAATTAGATCAATCTCCTCGCTCTCATTGTTGATCATAGTTTGAATTGTTGCTCTTCCTCTCACCATGCCTAGCATATGGTTCCATCATCATCCTCGTTCTCCAGAAGCAAAAAGCTTCCTCTCAATGGGGAAACAATTTCCATTCAGGTGTTCACCAAGAAGATATTGGGGCAAAAAGGGTTGGATATTTCCTCAGATATGCTGAGGTTTAAGGAGCTAGGAAACTAGCTGGGAAGAAAAGCTAGAGAAGAAGAAGAGAAAGATATGGGGAACCAGTACTGATGTTGCTGTGATTGAAAGGTTGGACAACTAGGAGAAGACATTGTATAAGATGTATAAGCTGATTGAGAGTATGTCCAAGTCCTATAAGTCTAAGGTCATTAAGCTTGAGAAAAAGCTGGCTGAGATTGAGTTGCTGGTTCTCTACCTTCCTGAAATAAAGGCTCAACTTCCTGCAAGCAGGGGTGCTACTGGTTCTGCTGACCTTCATTTTCCAGCTGATCCCCGTCAAACTGCTGATCCTATGGATGAGGATCCAGATGATGATGAGGAAGATGAAGAAGGTGTTACTTCCTCACACTCCTCCTCTAACAAAGAAGATGATGATGATGATGCCTCTGATTGAGAGAAAGAAGGAGAGAATGAAGAGGATGACGAGGAGTGATTTTCTTCTTTTTAGCTGTTTCCCCCACCCCTTTCTGATAAATGTATATGCATTACTATTTTCCACCTCTCCCTTTATTACAAAACATTCTATTATGTAATTTGACTATGCTGGTTTGTATTTGGATAATTTGTGTTTGGTTATTGATTGTGAGTTGTGTGCCTAACTTGATTACTTGCAGCATGATGATCTGATTGGTAGTTGATGCTACTATTTTTTAATTAGGCGATAACTTATGTGCAATAATTCTTTCATTCAGTGGTTTTTAATGATGCCAAAAGGGGGAAAATTAGTTGAAGTTGAAGCGCCTAAGTCTAGTATAGATTGAGTAGTTCATAGTATAGTTTTAGTTGCTGTCTATTTTTAAAAAAAAGAGTCTTAGGAAACAGTTGAAATAGTTAATTGTTTCACCTTGTGAGTCTTGTGTCATGTAATCTCTTTAAATGAATATTTGAGCTTTGGTTGATGTTATCTGTCTATACTAATTTGTTGGTTGCAAGAAACTTTAAAGAGTTTGTCATCATCAAAAAGGGAAAATTTGTTGAGTCCCCTAGGTTTTGAAGATGAAAAACAACTACAGGGAACAGTTGATATTATAGGTGGTTCTAAGCTATTAGGAAACAGCTGAGGAACTAACTGTTCCTGACTGTATACTGAAACAGTCAAAAGAATATTTGCTATGCTATGATATGTTCTCGTGTAGCAAATAGGTTATTCCAAGACTTGAAGCTAGGAGGCCTTCTCGAAGATGTTCGAGGAAAAGACAAAGTTCTACATTGTTGATTCAAGGGAAGCTTCAAGGATTAAAGTGCATGATCAAGATATTTTAGGATTCTTTATTTGATTCATCTTAGGTCTTCATGTAATATTTGCGTATGATATTCTTAGTGGAAGTGTTTGTGTTGTTCTTAAGTGTGAAACAGTAGGGTTTTGAATATGGGAACCAGTTGGTTACATATTCAGATCACTACTAAGTAGGGCAATAGGTCTGGGTACCAGTTACTTTGCTGGGTGATTGAGCTGGTTGTTTTAGAAAAGATTTTCGGAGAACTATTTACTCAAATACTTTAATTTCCATAGCAAAAGGTTGTGAGCCTTTAGAATTATAATTGAGTATTTACTTACCTTAAAGCGTGTGTATATCTTGGATAATATCTTCTCAAGAAAGATATTGTTCAAGATATACTTTCCTAATCATATCTTAGATATCTTAAGCTAGGGCACGCTCAAAGATTAGACTTTGGTTTATAAATACTGAAATATAACTCTCTTTCACTTTTGATGCTCTCCCGGATTTTATTATTGAGACCTTTCACAAAGAGAACAGCTAAACAGTTTCCTAAAAAAGAGTACGCATTTCATAGAGCTTTACATTACTCTTTGTTTGCTTCATAAGAAAGCGTGAATTAAGAGAAACTGATTGTATTTAATCTCGAACAAAGTTGTTAGAGATTGGGTAGTGTTTGTAAGTTCAATTGCAAGTGCTTGTGAGCTCAAGTGCGAATTTGCACACTAGAATTAGTGTGGGGTATGTTGTTTTCCTGGAGTAAGGGAAACAGAAGAGTGAGAGAGTATTCTTGTTTTTCAGAGTTGATTAATAAGAAAACTGGCATAGGAGGACGTAAGCCCTTGTTTAGCTGAACATTGTTAAATTTGGTGTGTTCTTTAGTGCTTTCAAATTATATTGTTTCCGCTGTCAGGAACCAGCTCAACTGGTTCCTTATTAAATCGAAAGAATTTTAGTTTATCACCAATTCGTTTAAGTACTCAATTCACCCCCTCTTGAGTACATTGCAAAACTTTATCTATTACTAAAAATAATTTCATAAAACCAGATGTTGTCGTAAATAAATCTTTTAAAAATATTTAATCCCACATTTTAAGTGATAATATTTGATAAAAGATAAGATATAGTGGTCATGTAGAAATACATAAGAAAATTAGCTGACGCCACTTAGCTGCGCAAGGCCCTTGCGCAGGACCTTGTGCGTTGCACAACTGAAGGCACATCCCAAGATTATTAAGACGCTACCAAAAGTACGTAGACGCATAGGCTTGCGCGTCGCAAACTGATAGATTATTGATATAAATTGATTAATAATTTTAATTTAATTGATTAATAGTTTTAATAAACTGCTAAATTTGGCTATTAAAATGACACATAATACTAACAAAGTTTAGTTTCTCCAAACTGTCAATTTTTTGAAACACTCATAAATTCAGGTACTCAAATGATAGATTATTACTATAGACCACTAATAAATTTAAAAAAAGAATAGTTTTGGCTATTAAAATCAGAGACTATTCTAACAAAGTTTTTACAAATTGATAAAAAGAATTGAAAACTTATAATTTAGTTATTAAACTTAAAGATTATTGATATAAAGTGATTAATGGTCTTAATAAACTTATGAATTGTTTCCATAAATTGATGAATTAAACTGGAAAAAAATTTGAAAAACATACGAAACCGGTTATTAAACTAATAGATTATTAATATAAACTGATTAATAATTTCAATAAACTTATGAATTGTTTTCATAAACTGATGAATTAAACCAAAAGAAAATTATATTGAACTTATTAATGTTTTCGATAAACTTAAACAAATAAATTTTTAGACACTGATCTTTTTATGTCTTAAACTTATAAAAAAGTATGTTGAATTGTTATATGATTTTCCTACACTGATGAGCTTTTTAATAAACTGAGACTAAAATTATATGACGTTTATGTTCTCTTTAATAACTAGATTAAAGTAATTTGATGATCTTTTGAAACCTGTTTTTGTAGAAGCAGAATGTTCAATGTTTCGATGTTCTTCAATTGTTCGATTCTCGTATTCTTCATTTGTTGTAGAAGTTCTTAAATTTGTATTTGAAAATGCATTTTCTTCGTTAATCATAAAACTTTTGCATCCATTGATGAAAAAAGCAGCACGATGTTGGTTAATCTCTTTGTTTTACAAATTTCTTGCAGAATCTGTTTGATATTACTGTTTGTGAGCTTTTTTTTTGTCGGATCGTATGTTTCGTCTTGACTTTGGAGCCTTTTTATTTATTTTGAGTTGTAATTGATAATGCGGATAATTACTTCAGCCTACCCAGTCATTGTTATTATTGAGATGCGTCGCGTCTAAAACGCTTTGATATGAAGTACGTCCTCCATGTGTGCTTACAATCTTATGTTCGATGAATAGCATTGTCAAACTATCAGACGAGCTCCATTTTATGTAAGTCTCCTCCAACTTTTAGAACCTCGCAACAGTAACTGAAACTTTATAAATATCATTGTCCTACAATCCATTTAGTTTTTTTTTTATCTAGGAGAATTATTTCTACGGCTCGATGTTCTTCTTCCAACCGTCATACGCCCTTCCTCGTCTCTGGGTGCCTAGGTATTCAACATAAGCCTTTCCTCAACTAGCCCTTGACTTTAGGTTATTATGTCATCCTAAGGTGTCGCTAAATGTAAATAGAAGGATCATATCAACGTCCATGAATGATAAATCATAGATCCAACGGCCGAATTGGAAAAATTGGGTGCTATCCTATTTTCTATTAGTTCAAGCCTATTCTCTAACAGCGCATTCATGCTAACCAAAAGAGAACCGACGATGCTCGTTTTCTCGCGCGTGAATCAACCTACCCCAATTCTCTTCGTCTTCAAGTTTTAAAACTTCAATCCATATATAGAAAAAACAAACAAACTCTCCTAGTTCCCATCTCTGCTTTTTCCTCATAATTTACATTTGAGGTTCCATTTCTAACAACGCGCTCTAAAAGAAAGAAACTAATTCTATTGGTAAAAAAGCAACAAAGTAGAGTGCATAAACTCCTTTAGAGAAAGAGGCGAGTAGTACAAGAGCTCGTAAGCCAAGTATGGACGAGCCTTGTCTTCAAAGTAAAGTGACCTCATTTTAATTGCTTGTGGCAAAAAAAAGTTCACCTTTATATTTTTGTAGTATGTATCATTCGAGTTAGGGGTGTCAGAAACAGATCTGACCGCTGGGTCAACCTGATTCTAACCTGGCTTGAACCTGGTTCGACCTGTGAGGGTCAGTCCTCAGACCTGACCGAAACCTGACCTGGGATTACCCAAACCTGACCGGCATCTGGCAAGAATATATCCTGACCTGACCACACAGACCTGCATTCAAACCAGAACCCGACCGTACTCAACCAGATATTACTAAAATTCAATTTTTTTTTTATATCTACAAAATCATTAAATATATTAATTTATAAAATTGCTTACATTTAATAATTAATTAAATAAAAAATTAAATTACATTTAATTTAATGGTTAAACTTTGAATATCATGTACTTGTTTATATTTTTATTTTCATTTATTTTTGAATTATTTGTGTACATTGCTCTCTTGTTTTGATTTGACATCTATTGATGTATATCATATTATCATACATGCTATAACTCAAAAGTAGGGGTTAGTAAGGGGTGTTAACGAGCCGAACCGAGACCGAACATGTCCAAGCTCGGCTCAGCTCGAGAATGGATAAGATAGAGCTCGGCTCGAGCTCGAAGCTCGTCAAGCTCAGGAATTTAAGGCTCGGCTCGAGCTCGAAATGAACTAAGCTGAACTCGGCTCGAGCTCGAAATGAACTAAGCCGAACTCGGCTCGAGGCTTAGCTCGTGGAATTAAAATTTTAAAAATTAAAAGAATGTTCAACTTAACATTAACAACTAGTTTAGATATAGCCCAATGTCTTCGTAAACTCTTATTAAGTGTGGATGCCAAGCTAATTTTCATTAAACATGGCAAAGCCCAACAATCATACATTTTTTCTCCTATCTATACATGCCCTTTTAATACAAAAGATCCCTTATTACTCTTGCTTCCTCCCCAATGTGGGACTTTAAAAGTCCCAACTCCCAACAAAGGAGCCCGCTGTTGGCTCTACAGCTAGAACCAGGAAGAGATGGGTGAATATGTAGATTGTATCATGCCCCTTTTATATTTGCAAATATGATTTTTGCTTTTGCTGAGCGATGTGGGATTTATACCTTACCGAAATAATTCACACACTATGCGCTGTAGGTGTATTGTAATGTGATGGCTGGAAGTGTAAATGTAATTATGTAAGTTTGCTGGCAGTGTTCATGAAAGTAATGGAATTATAGTAAAAGATTTAATTTTATCCTAATCCAAGTCTTTGGGCCATGCATTTTAGTAATTGTCCAACATTATTAAACAAGACAAATAAAAGAAAAATTATAATTATCTTAAAGGATTATAAGATTATATAGGGAAAACAAGGTCGGTGTTTACTTTATCTATCGATGTGGGACATTACTTTTTTACATTAAGCCTATCTAAAATGTTTTCGAACTTGTTCACGAACTTTTGAGACGAACTTTCGAGCCGAACTCAATGAGGCTCAGGCTCGGCTCGTTAGTTAGAATGGTTCCAATATTATTATATCGTACTAACATATATAGTCACATATACATACAAAGTTAAGAGAAGACTATAAATACTATACTAGTATTAAACTATAGTATAACAAAAAGCAATTAACTTAAATAATCTTATAACTTATAAAGATAATGGAGTGTTATGGTTGTTAATCTAATAATCTTATACTAGTATTAAACTATATGGTTGTTAACTAGTAAGTACTTGTTAACTATTTTACTTAACTTATGGTTGTTACTTAGTAACAGTTAACTTATTTTAATAAGTTATGGTTAGCTTTTATAGGGGATAATGATTTGGGGGTATAGTTTATTATTATTATTATTGTGCAACATATGAACCCTCGTTATAATCACTTAGGCCTCATATGAACCGTCGTTGTAAACATATGAGTGTACGATTGTCATTTGTTATAATATTATAACATATTAAAAGTCGTTATACTAATTTATAATCAACAGAGTATTAGATTGGTTTTACAATTATTTTGATATCAACCTTATATAAAAATGATTCAACATATTAATATTTATATTGTTATTGTTAGTATTCCTGTTCTTATTTGTATTACTATTGCTATTGTTAGCCTTGTTACTATTACTATTATTATTTGTATTTTTACCTATTATTCTTGTCGCTTTATGTTTATTAGTATTATTATTCTCATTACCATCATAACTATTTACAAACTTATATATCAATCATAATGCTTATAATAATAAATCATTTATATAAAGTTTGGAATTGATCGTCTACTCGTTATTATTGTCGTTGGTTATAATATATAATATTAAAACATATGAAGAGTCGTTCTACTCCTTTACTCATTAGAGTGGTTTTACGCAGTTGATTATTCGAAATAAGAATTGAGTAAGAGAATACACTAAACATCACGGTAATCAATATAGTGTTTTTATTGGTTTTTCGTTGTCATCCATATATTTATCGCACACACACATATGTATATATATGTCGATCTTAATACTTTTATTAATATGATTCGTTTACAAAATCCATAAAAAAATCAAGATGGCCCGATCAGGAGTTACCCGAAGTTGAGTTGGCGTTCAATAGCGAATGGACCCGATGTTTCACAATGATCGAACTAAGGTCATTACTAATTCAACCCGAGTACATTTGACTTAACTCAACCGTACATGAAACCTAAATACGACCTGCGCAAACCCGGCAAAAAAAAATGTCAACGGGCGATCATATCCGGGAATGGATCGACTTATAAATGGAACGCTCAAACCTGTCCGGCACCCGGGGATCCAATTATTCAAATGTGTTCGACCCATTTGAACAAAACCTGACCAATCATGACTTGGGGCACTGACAATCAGAATCCTGACCTGTCCGGGTCTGACCTGGTTCACCGTGGGTATACCCAGAACCTGTTTGAAAACCTGTTTTGACACCCCTAATTCGAGTTATAGTAGTCCTGGAGAATTTGTTCGGTGTCTCGAAACTTTGGGATGCGGCAAAGCTATTATTGCACATGCAAAGATGACAGACTCGTCAATTAATTAAGCCTATATCTGTTTTCTCGTATGACTAGAAGTCTTTCAAATCCCGCCCGTTCTTGTTCATCATACAACATAAAATCAACATATAATGAATAAAGTTAATAGGCTCCTCCTGAAAATTGTAGGTTCATAGGAAGTAATTCAGTATAACAAGCTAACGTAACCCCTATGCTTTGTCTCGGACAAGCGGGTTGATTCCCTAAAGCCTGCTTTTCACCGCGCTCCTCATAGAAGCCGCCAAATTGATTCCAAAGGCCAAATTCTACCAGCTCGGATTATATGGTCTTAGGTACATACTTCACCTGTTTTTTTAATTGCACATTTCGTCTTTGGCACTATTCATCAGCTAACTTTGTTAAGCTATCTCACATTATTATATAAGAAAAAGCATAGTCAGGCGAATGCAAGGATTCCAAATATCAAATTTTTATAATTTTTACTTATATGCAATTAGAAATATTGACGTTCAAAAAACCGTTTCGACAAACGTGAAAACGAAATGATGCAATTAAAAAAAAGTGAGGGAAAGGTGGTAGCTCAGTGAAGTACCATCCCGAAGTCCAGGGCAATGCCCTGGGTTCGAAACCTCACCCCAACGTATTGGAGGAGATTATTCTTGTGCTGACAGTGGGCCTTCACGCTTGTTATCTTCTAGGTTGTTTAACCTTATACCCAGCCTCTGAGCCTGTATGCCCTGCAGGCTAGTAGCCTAGCAGGAGTTTATCTTTATTTTTCGAGCCAATTATCTTTCCTAATAAAAAAAAAGAGAAATGATTATTCTTCCCATTGCCTTACTTTAGAAAAGTAAGGAAGCCGAGCTAAAAGCCTACAAAACTTTTCTCTTCCCATTGCCCTACTTCTCAAGAATTTGAAAGCAGCTGACAAGCAATCACTCGCTTGTTTAACTATCTACTATTCGTGAAAGTCAGAAAGTCATTGAAAAAACATACAAATCGAGACAAATTTAATAACATTCTACATAGTTACATTTGTCTATATACATACATGAGAACCAAAAAAAAGTCAAAATAATGAAAAGTCAAAATTTAAATTCTTTTAGAATAATGAAATAAAGAACAGAGAAACTAGCGAAGAAAAGAAGGCATTTACACAGAAGAAAAGTAGTAACTTTCAATTACGTCAACGCACGATCCTTGAGAAATTGAAAGAGAGCAAATTTGCTAATGCTTTCTTTAACTAAACCTGTGCGTACAAAGTAAATAGCCAGAGATGAGAGAGCTGAAAGCAAAGGCAACGAAAGCAACGAAAGACACCCCAACTGATGCACTCGCCATAGCAGGGAATTTATCGTCACCCCAGTTGGAAATCCAGTCATCCACTCTTGTAAAAGCTGATGACGAGGCTGATAATAGAAGATATGCCAACATCTGCCATTCAGAACACCGAAAAAAAGACCACATCAATTTTCCTAGCAGACTAGCAGATTAAGTATGCTTAGGTAATTCTTTTTCTTTATGTACAGCTGTACCCATACGTTTGTTGAAAATCTGTTTTCTACCCTCGTCTTTCTTAGCGTCTCTGCATCACCCCTTGATTTTATGAGTGTCTCAATGATCCCCCTACTTTTATACTTTAGTTGATATATGTTAGTGAGATGTTTTACGCATTTTAAACTTATTTCTTTAGGTTTAAAACTGATTTAATTAGCTAAGTTTCATATTCTAAAGTATGGAAAATCAACTTTAGCCAGTTTCTTTCCACTTTATAGCAAGAAGTTCGAACTAAATAAATTTGTTTCAAACCTTAATATGAGATTAGAATGCGTAGAACATATACCCAATAGAATTTTATTGATGGATAGACAACATAAGGGGTATCATTGAGACGCTTATAAAACCACGAGACAATGTGGAGATTCCGGAATAGGTGAGTATACAATGTAAATTTCTAATAAACACAAGGGTAACAATGTAGACAATTCCTGTTTCCTTTTTGGTGTATAGAACTACACAATATAAGCACTAAAGATAAAAAAAATACTACTTTTCTCACTGAAATTTTAGGGACGGGGGACTTTAAAAAATAATTTTGTCAAATCTGCATGGACTTGACTTTCTTTTCTGCATAATCGATCAGAAATTGAATGATAATAAATGTCATGAATATTGTGGTGAGTGGTACCGGTGGTGGGTGAAAATGATGGCTAGACTGCTAGACTTCAACAGCGCTGCCATAAAAGGTACACAAATATACACAACATAATCCAGCAAAAGAAGAACTCTACATTTTGACAAAAAGAAAAATAAAGCGCCATTAGATTCAATGACTGTGCTACTCATTTGGTATCAAGATGAGATAGATAAAGCACATCTTACACCCATAGAGTACCATTAAAATTAGCACCACCCAATCAGCAGAGGCCCATAAAAGCAATCTTAATTTAAGCTTCAAAAAGTGGAGACTTTAGCAATGACAAGGAAATCCTGATTATATATAAGAAAGAGTAAAGAAGGAAAAAAAGGCATTAAGAAAGGCAATCCTAGCAGCACTAAGAATTCTTCAAAACCAAGTCATCTCCTGGATCAAGTTGATCATCCTTACTTTTTAGCCAAAGATCAAGCCTTCCATCAAGGACAGGGTTTCAGCCTTCCATCAAGGACAAGGTTTCAGCCTTACCTCTTCAGCATATCAGTAATCTCCTTGACCATGATGCATTTACTTGATTACCTCAAAGCTGATACTGCCGCTTAGCAGATCATATGTTTAGTGAGATGTCAGGGGAAACAAGCAGGTCCAAAGAATTATGAATGGTTTTCTGGGTCACCTTTTTCAAGTTGGTTTCACAACTCATATATCTGAAACTTCTAAATATTAAAGCCTGGAAAAACTTGTCCTGATCTATATGCTGAACCAAACACTTCCAGAAATTAATTTTGAAAACTAAACAATGATTTTCCACCTAAAGTCCTGATATAACTACAAACTCTCATAGTTGATGAGGATAAATTGAGTAAAGTCGAACAATGATAGTTCATTGTTAGTCGATATGAATTATAGCATAACCCCACAAACCTCCAAATACGTAATATATACTACTTCCTCCGTTTCAAATTACTCGCTACACTTTCCATATAGGGAAGTTTCATATTACTTGCTACACTTCCTTTTTGGGCAATAAACTCTCTCTATCTCTCTCCTCTCACATGGGTCTCTTTTCTTTTTACTCTCTACCTCTCTCTTCTCCAAAAATTGCCTAGGAGTCCGTGAATTGAGAAGTGTAGCAAGTAAAATGAAACAGAGGAAGTATACACAAACACGTAGTCATGTACATATCCACCTTTAATTTCACAGTGTTTGTACAGTTAGTTCAAATGTCTCAAAAAATGGTTTTGGCAACTCCCAGTCAAAGAAGCTTCATGTTAAGAGAAAATCATGACATTAAAAAAGAAAAATGCCTGCAACTCGTTATTTAAATTCGAATAATAGAAAGGGGTAAAACAAGGCACTTCTAGACACGAGAATAACCTACAAGTTCAAAATTAGGATAGAGATAAATCAACCTGAATATATAACCCGAATAATATTTTACCTAATGTTCACTTTATTCATTATGGGTTGGCACTTCCAAGAGAAAGCCACTGTCATGCTTCTATTGAGCTTACAAATCTACTTCAAAATAGTAGAGCAGAGTGAGTTTTTTTTTTTTGAGTGGATCAGAGTGAGTTTTCTTAGTTAAGTCAATTCTGAAATGACAAATCTTGAGCAGATTATTCAGCCACAAGGCTCCATAACTACAGACATAAAAGAGGCAGTCTCTACTATTTAGAATTTAGTGAACATATAGTCCATCCAGGAACATAGATCCAAGAAGTGATAGTTGATAATGCGACAGACAGAATTTATGTTGTGGAGTAGAATTTAGCATGTTGGTCCAAATTATGTTAAATCACCATCAGGAAGAACGCAACTAGGCAGCAAAATAAGAAACATGATCCACACAAAGTGAAAAACATAACTCACCTGATCAATGGCAAAATCAAAGGAGTAGCGCACTTGGCTCCCAACCAGATCCTTTCCTGTAGTCAATTGGTGAAGCAGATCAAGTCCTTGCATACCTGAGTATGCAAAGCCTATTACATTTACTGACATCGAATACCTGTCCATCGTCACATACATAGTACTTTCAATTCATATTCTTTTAAGTAACACAACTGCACAATCAGACATTCACAATGATTGAGAAGTAATAACATCAAGCCATATACTAAGTACCCCCAAGAGTCAAAATCATATAAAACATTTCACCCAACAATGATCAAGTTAGAAATCTAATAACGATCCTATACACCTATGTTTTGTAACTGTTATAACATACGCTTTTTCACCATTCCAACCCACAATTTTGACCATTAGTATCTTCTAATATGCATAATTAAAAAATTACAAAAAGTTCATATTTGAATATGAGTATTGAGAGGAAACTAACATCCTTCATAGCTACATAGTACTATATTTTCACAGTAAAATGATATAAGCTCATAATTCATAAAGTCTGCAATAATTGCAACCTATAAAAAAAAAAAAGAAGTGAATCATCATCAAAAGTATTATAGCAGACATCATAGATAAATTCATGTGAAATCCGTAACTATGTAAAGAAAATAACGCGCAAAGAAACCTCAAATGTTGACCAAATACCAAAAATTACTAGCCAACTATTCCCCCAAAGTAATCATATTAATTAAATTCTGAAAAAATGCCAATAATTACTAGCGACCTATGTCCCCAAACTAATCATATTATTGAGCGACCAAGAGTAGTGATGTAAACCTGAACTCAACGTAGCGATCAAAAGAGTCAACAGCCCAACCACGATTCTTATCAGCAGCCATGACAGAGAAAGAAACCAAACATACAACAAATTCACAAAACCGCAACGCCAACCCAACCCTTTTCACCAATTTCTCTCTCCTCGCTCTCCTCAGCGCAGGCACCTGAACCGGCCTACTTCCTACCCTCGTTTGGGTGAACCCGGTCTCTGCATCGGGCTCAGTCTTGGTGACTGTATCCGGTTGGTCCCGAACCAGCCGGTTCGCTCCCTGACCCGGGACGATGGCCTGAACCGGCGGCGGAGGTGGCGGGGAAGGAGAGGGTGTAGCGGGGTTATCTTTGAGGGGGGAGAAGCCGTGAAAAGTGTGGTCAGAGGAGATTGAAGAAGGAGAAGAGTTGGGTGAATCGGCGGGAGGAGGAGTTGTGGTGGTTGTGGGGTGGTGGGAGGAGAGAAAAGAGGAAGATAGCATGTTTGGGTGATTTGAAGATGGTAGTGTTATTCGTTGTTGTTGTGGTTGTTGTGTATTTTGTTGGTGTTCATGGATATGAACCATTTGGGAAGAAGGAAAGAGAAGAGAGAGGTGAAAGAAGTGTAATAGTGAGTAGTGACTGTTGAGTGTACGGATTATTGTCATTGCTTAGGGCTTTGAGTTAGTCTTACGTAGACCTGGTGCATAATAATATTATTGTGGATTAAAACCACTTCCTCAACACAGTGACCCTTTTTTTTCATATTGTAACCTTTTCAAATTTTAAGATACAATGTACAGTAACTATCTACCTATAGTGACTGTTTTTTTTAATATAGTAACTCTTTCTCACATTAGTTTATCATGATGAAATTTTCACTTTGTGACATAGTAACCTTTTTTTTCATAGTCAAACTTCATAATTTATATCTATTCATCTTTTATATTTATTTTTTTATATAGTGATTCTTTTTTTTTTTTTATAAATAACATGAATTAGCATTAGGTTCACACTAATTTAGTGTGGACCAAGTCCATATAAGTTTTTTACCAGGGCTTTTATATTCAACTTCTTATTGCAAGTTTTGTAGACCCACACATCCACATTCATTAAACTTTCCTATATTTTCTGTCTCCTCACCTTATTAGTCAACATAATTTCCCACCAGCTTTTTTATCCCTATTGTTATTTATCGTCCGTATTTATTTAAAATCGTCCATATTTTTTTTCTTTAAATACCCTCATACCCCTCCCGCTTTCACCCCACTCTACTCTCTCAACTCTCATCCAACTTCATCCATATTGACCTCTCTCTACCATTAGGTACTACCACCACCACTAAAGCACCACCACCGACGAACCACCTACCCCCGTGGACCAACACCAGAACACCACCTCCATCGGCTGACCACCGGAGCACCACCGGAGCACCAACATCAGACCACCACCTCCACCGGCGGACCACCAACACCAGAGCACCAACATCACCGAGCAACATCGAAACCAAAATGTCCGACGAAGAACCCTCAACGCCGCCAGCATCACCGGAACGGAATGTGGTTGGTTTTAAATCTTTTTTTTCCGCCACCAGTGCATGGAAACGTGCGAAAATTTCGTTTCCTCCATGCAGGAAACGGACAAGATTTTCGTTTCCTCCATGGAAGAAACGAAAGTTCTCTTTGTTACCACGGTAACGGACATAAATTTCGTTACCTCTATGGAGGAAACGAAATTTTCGCACATTTTCTGTGAATTTTTTCCTGAATATGTATGAATATTATTGAAATTATTGTGATAATTAGCACTTCCTCTGTAACAGAAAGAATGAAACAATTGGGTATTATTTATGAGGTATAAAATATTCAATTATTGCATTCTTTTTGTTACATAGGAAGGATTTATTTCCTGATTAGCGAATAATAGTCGTTGCGAAAATCTATTAATTTTGTTAATCAATATTTGTTATTAAGTTGTGTACTTGAATATTTAGTTAATATTAATTATTTTTTTCCAAATATGTTTGCCTATTTTTGTAATTATTTTGATAATTAGTAATTATTTTCTGATTAGCGAATAATAGTCATTGCGAAAATTTGTTAATTTTGTTAATGAATATTTGTTATTAATTTGTGAAATTGAATATTTAGTTAACATTAATAGTTGTGATTGGTAAATAATAGTGATTAATAGTTACGATAAGTAAGTGATTACTTTAATTATTAGCCAATATTAGTGATTAATTACTTTACTAGCCAATATTAGTGATTATATGTTGTCTAAATGGTAAATGTTAAATATTTTAGGTTTATTTGCCGGATTTTCAGGTGATTATATAGATTATAATCACATGTTTTATAATGAAACACTTTGGCTGAGAAAAAGGAAGTACAAGATTGAGTTAAAGTAAGGGCATTGAAATTTAGCTTGTGATGTTAATTTCGTTAAATCATAGACACGAGCCTAGTGGTCGACTGTATGTTTGTATGAAATGTAATCGGGGTTAGCCATATCGGGGTGAAGCTAGTGATCTTAGTGTAGCAGAACGTGTAGCCACAAAAACAAAAGCATGTAGATGCAGAGCGGGAGTTCGGATAGATTTTTTTGATTACCCTACTCAGACAATATGGGTGATCAAAGCAGAGCCAGGGATAAGGGGCATGCACAACCATGAGTTCATTCATTACCCTGAGGGACATCGACCCATGAGCGGCCTTAGTCTGGCGGCTAAGGTTTTCGCTCGCGATATGATCAAGTCGCACGTTAGGCCTGCTAGTATCATGAAAGCTGTTAATAAAAAATTTCTCGATGATCATCTAAATATGAGACACTTGTACAACCTTAATGAAAAAGATAGAAGCGAAGCAATGGATGGCAGAGACGTGATGCAGCACTTCCTTCACCTTGCTCGAGAGAACGACTACCTTCATTGGATTAGACAAGACAAGCAGACAAATGTAATGACACAGGCGTTCATAGTGCACCCTGAACGACAAATATCCTCCGCACTTATCCGCATGTTGTTGGTATGGATGCAACGTACAAAACCAACAAATATAACATGCATTTTCTAGAGCTCATTGGGATGATGCCTTGTAACAAGGATTTTATGGTTGGGTATGCTCTGATGGCCAACGAAACAGTTGATAGTTACAATTGGGTGTTGGACAAGTTTAGGTTGCTTATCAGGGTGAATGTTGTTCTGTTACACTCATAACTGACCGTGATTTGGGTGTTATAAAAGCGGTTCGGGAAGTGTTCCCTAACTCTGCACATTTGTTATGTAGATGGCATATCAACAAGGATGTGCAAGCTAGAGTGAATAACATCATGGGCGACATCGATGCGGGGTCCGAGATTCGTGAGCCGAACTTGGTATCGAATAATCAACTTGACCTCCGGGAGGGATTATGAAGCGCGGTTGAGAATATGAGAGATGTTTACCGAAGGTGGCCTGAAATCATACAGTATGTGGAAACAACTTGGCTTGTGTACAAGAGAAGTTTGTTCGGGCACGGACGGACAATGTTCTTCGTCTTGGGAACACGTGCACTAGCCGAGTTGAAAGCACACACTCTGCGCTGAAGTCTTGGGGTTTTAGTAGTACAGGTGCATTGGACACCATATTTTCTATTGCTCACAGTAAGATTGAAAATTAGATGAAAAAGGTATAGAATGACTTGGAGGAAATTCGGCGTCGATACGAGATCTTGTACAAGACTACGACTTTGCATAAGTTAAATGGTCGAGCCTCACATTACTGTTTAAAACTCATACTGTAGGAGGAAATCGTATGCGGGAGTTGGCCAATGAGGTCTATGAGCGTTGCGGTTGCTCGTTGAGAACCACACATGCCATCCCTTGTGCATGCGCCATACGCAGACGCTTGGAGGCGAAGTAGAGTATGTACCTGACAGACTTACATCCTTATTAGACTACTTTGATCCTTGGTGATGGTGTTAACAACCCGATTTTGTATCTGAGGCAGTATAGGATTCTCAGTACTTCTTAGACTTGGCTGACCAGGTTTAAATGCCATCTTACGAAGCGCTTCTCGGGTTTTAGAAGAACATCTGCGTAATCCTGGTGATTCAACTTTTGGGCCCGACGTCGTCGTGAACCCCAAAGGGAAACCACGAAGGAATCCTCCATGTACAAAATGAAACAAGTGGTTATGAGTACACACCCCGTGGGTCTCCAAAGAGAGGTAGCAGATATGTAGGTTTAGTTATGAGCATGTCAACTTATATAGGTAATATATTTGTGTGTATTGATTATTATAATATTGATATATATGTAATGATAATATTAATGGTGAATAATTTGATTGTTGTAGGTCGGTAAAGCGTGGATGAAGACGGTTCTAGTGGATTTCCATTTCATCGCAGTGTTCCGGGGATTGTGAACCCATTCATTGTTAGATGTACGAATGTTCAGTCAGACGGTAACTGTGGATTTCGATCTATTGCAGATTGTTTTTGGGTAGTGAAAACCATTGGGGTTTTGTCCGCAATAGTATGGCAATAAATGAGATTGTTGCTCATCGAGATGTTTCACTAGTGGAAAAAAGCCCATCCGATCCGGTCAATACCGGGCATACCGATCTGGTTTGGTCCGGATCGGATGGGCTCGCAGCAGTTTGTAAAGGATCGGATCAGTTAATCATTTACTGATCCGATTTTTCTTCAAAACCGGATCAGTTTCTTCCTTGGCGCCATTTTGTTGTATGCAATGTTAAACTAACTGATCCGGTTTTCTGGAAGAACCGGATCAGTTAGTAATGTTTTAAATTAAAAAAAAAACGTCAGTTTGGATGCCTGGATTCTCATGTTAGTACAGCTGTACAAGTCAACCTTAATATCATTAGTAAATAAATTATTGTCACAAAGTAGCAAGCTTAGTCTTAGATTCCTTCACTTTACAACCTTGCCATTTCAGTGCTTAAAAAATACATCTATGCCATAACTAGCTTTAATAGCATTTCAGTGTTTTAAAGTCATACTCTCCACTTACCAGAAGCTGACGACCCCCAATTTTTCTCAACACCTTCAACAACTGCAACAATGGCCTTCCCTTTCTCAGCTGCCCTCTCCTTACGAGCAATGGCATCATATAAGCACTTTGCTATGTCAAGTAAAGCAGCAACCTCTCCATTTTCCACAACTGGTAGATGTCTGAATCTTCCTGCAAAAAAGAATACAAGATCAGGTGAAAATACTGATATCTGAATATGACGAAAAAAGATCGAACTATAGACAAAATTAAACTAAATTAAGGAAGTGTAAGTCAAATGATTTGATATAAGAACCATGTAAATTGCCAGCAGAAATATAAAAGGGACTCCTGATAAATCATCCCCATCCAATATCACTAAGAAGCTCATTCTCAATTCATATTAGTCGTTCGGATTCCTAATATTCTAACTCTAACATCACTAGATCTCTTTTATTTAACATAATCTATAGTTCAGTCTTTTTATGTATGTTCCTTTGCTTCAATCTACTTTCTTTTGATGACGCAAAGTTCTAAGAAGACGGGATATATTCGAAAAGAATGTAGTATGAAGAGTATCATCACCTTGAACAATTCTTTGCAAAGCTTCCACAGCTAAAGTGTCAGAAAGAACAAAAGCATGATTTTTGGTCATCACTTTTGAAACAGGCGTCTCTTCAAGATTTAATTCTCGAGCTATTACTCTTGTAGCAATATCCTTAAGCCACAATAAGATTGTTTAAAGTAGAATCCCATAATTTACATGCAAATAAAAGAAAAGAAAAGACAAGGACCCTCCTTATTAATTAGATAATTCCATGAAAAACAAAATGACAGCTAACCTTATCAGTAAGAATCCCAAAGTAAAGCATTGGAATCAGTCAACAATAAGGCAGCTACTCTGCGAGCAACCATTCTGCGACAAGCATCATACATATTTGTGCTGTCGGGAACTGTTAGAGCCCTTGACAGTCGCAATCGCTTCACTGTTCGTTCTCTAGTCAATCCCCTGCATATAAAGAGTCGACAATGAGGACCAATTCCCAAAATGTGCTGATTTTTAAGCACTTCCAAGAAAGTTCTTTTTGCATTCAGAAACTAAATTCGTCATGTGTCAACCTAGAATTTTCTTAGCAAAAGCTAGAACTATAGAGCTTAAATAAATACATAGCCAAAGAATAGTTATGAGCAACCATTGTGCATACATACATAAAATGCACATATTCTATAGCTACATGTATGCAAACTGTAGAACATATTTAGATATGGACAAGTAACTGCAACAAATCCCTGGAGGCAAAAGAACAGAAAAGAGGTTGATACAATCAATTCACTTTGTGTTCTTTAGGGAGTGCAGAACAAGGGATGAACAGTTTTGCAATGTATACAGAGCAAACTTATGCTTCAACATTTTTCTTGCTAACACAAAATCCTTTCAAGCATAAACAAAACACACTGTCCAGATTCCACAAGCATAAACAAGATACAGTTCAGGATCTCACTTAAAAGGAAAATCCCATATCAATCAAATGAAGGATGATATTAGAGTTCAACGTGACAACAAAGCAAAGCACAAACAGACAATAGATATATGTAAATAACTTCAGATTTATTAACTTCTAGTTCATGTAATGCATACAGCTTTTGAAACAAGTAGTGACAGTGGGTTGCAATAATTGTGAAGAAACTGCTATGAACGTAAAGCAACAAACGGAAAAGGAAAAAAAAACTCTTTGGAATCAAGTCCACGTCCGTGTCCAAATCCATGCACATATCTAACTTCTCTTCTCTATCTAACTTTCACTCCAACTCTATCACAATTCACAGCAAGTCAGCAACCATGTATCATTGAAGGAGCTAGGTTAAGGGTTAAGTAGCCATCTTGCAATGGAATCAAGGGTTGGCTTCTATGAGGTTGCTTTGACCACTAATCGTGCATGAGAATTGAGAACTTGGTAGAAAAAATTAGGACCACTACTACAAGTCGTGCTTCTAACATATCTACAACTATTGATCCTATCATGTCCTCAAGACTATGGTCCATAATAATAGATCAATATCACCGTATACTAGCCCATATAAAATCTCTAAGACAAACTACATTTGCTTGCCGACAATAATGTAAAATTAACGCAACCTGAGACACAAGCTAACAAGTCTTCATGAGCAACAAGGTCCAACAACCATGCATCATATAGCCATAGCAACAACAATGACTTCAGCATGACTTCCCTCAGTGCAGTTTTAGTGCGAATAGCACCGATATATACTGTAATTACAAACAAAAGCACAGCTGGTACAAGGATGTGTTTAAATTTAGCGTATCATCTATCGAGAAGCCTTTTGCCCAAGTGATCAAAGTTCCGGAGTAAATGGATGTTTGCATTACAAGGAAGGAAAAGGTAAAACGAAGTTCCCGTTCTCTACCAGAATGATGTTGAAACTCTGGACCTTCTTGGGCGATAAACTTTGCGACCTCACTATCAATATAACCAAAAAGATCCTGCCATCCATAGTTATCGGTGAGCATATATCAGTATAACAAATAAGCAGTATCAAAGTGTGCCACACAACAAATCACATGTAGCACACAAATTTTCACAGTTACGATCATAAAATCAATCGATTAGGAAATTGAAATTCATGTTCAAGCAAATGCTAGGTATAACAAATTAGCATAATTCTTACCGATAAACTGAATCAGAGGAATCCAACACATAGATCAAAATTGGCGAGAAAAAATTAGTAATAAGAGTGAATGAATAAATTTGGAACCAATGTGATTTGATGAAAAATGGGCAGTAGATACTAGATAGACTCTGAAACCCTAAATGACAAACAGACGAAAACCATAACTCTAACACAAATAAATCTCTCAAATAACTAATCCAATCCAACAATTCGTAAATCCAATAACCAAATCCAAGTGAAAATCACACTCTAGAAACACTAAGAATCTATCGTCAATAACCCCTCATAAAAAATATAACTAGCAAATTCAATTTTTAAGAAGAAGAAAAAAAGTCCTCAAAGTGTCAACAAACACCAGCAACAAACCAAAACCATCCTAAATTGGAATTCTAGGGCAATACTAAAAATCAATTCAAGTACCCTAATTCCATTAATTCGATAAAATCAAAAACATTGCAAAACTGAACATTCTTCAAATTCGAAGTACAAGTAATATCAATATAAACTCTAAGAAATTAAGATAAAAAAATGCCTCCAACAAAGCAATTCAGCAAATTAATTAGTTCATGATTACTCAAACACGAAACATAAACCCTAGAATTCGATTCTCACACTACAAAAACTCACAAATCAAGAAATTAGAGAGGAAGAGAGAGAAAATCGTACGATAGTGAAATCGAGAAGAGAGAGATATATGGCTGAAAACCTCGACGGCGACGGAGCGATTCCATTCCCGCTTGACGTTGGTTCTTGTGGGTGGCAACAAGCCAAATGAACTGACCAACACCGTGTGAAGAAGAAAATGCCGGCATTAAAGGAGAAGATAGTATGCCAGAGTTGGGTAATCAGTGAAGGTGGAGAAGATGGCAGGGGTGGGCGGTTTTGCACTAGGTCTAAGAAAATTCCGACCACCGCAATCTTCTCTTTCAATCTTCAACTTCAATCAAACCTCCACAATCAAAACAACAACTAAAAAAACCAAACGCGAAATCAAAACCCTAGATTTCCGCTTTTTTTCCGGCGAATGCTCATCGAAATTCGATTCTTCGAGAACAAAATTTGAGAATGAAAAGATAAATAAAAAAAGGTTGAATTAGGTAAAAGAAGATCGGAAATTAGAGGAGAGATAAAGAACGATCTCGATGAATTTAGGGGAACAAAGTGATGAAGCAGAGGTTGTTAATGGCAGTAGTAATGGCGGAGTGATAGAGGATGATGGGGCGTGGAGATTTGTTGAGGAGAAAGAGAAGATGGGTTGTTAAGAGAGGCGAATTGATAGGGGCTAAGTGAGAGAGGCGAAGTAACCCTAGATGGGAAGAGAGGAGGGAAGGACTGGAATCAGATGAGTGAAGTGAGGGAAGCGCTGGGTCATGCTTAAATACCGCGTTTTGGGCCTTGTAATTTTGGCCCACTCAACTATCTGTGTTATTAATGAAACAAATTTTTTTCAAAACCATTAAAGACCCGCGTTTTGGGCCTTCTAATTTTGGGCCTTGTTATCCGGTTTTGTTTGGAGAAAAAAAAGGTGATTAACTGATCCGGTCATGTGAACCGGATCAGTTAACATAAAACCAGAGCGATTTATATTAACTGATCCGGTTCACTAAAGGACCGGATCAAATTTTCTGTCCAGCTTTCCCTCCCATTTTTTTAATGATTTTCGGATGCGGTTTTGTAAAAACCGAATCTCTTACTAAGTGACATATAAGGTTTTGTACACTAGTGTTTACAGACATATTTTCTTTGATTAGATTGACGCAGCAATACATCACATTACTTGGAGTGGAGGGCCAGTATCTAGACCGCATTGGATGATAGTTTCACGTACAAGACTTGTTTCCTATTGCTTAGATCTTCAACGCCACAGTCATTTTGGTTGGACTGGTCCCAGGGGGAACCTTTTATCTGTGGGTCACTGTCCTTCCTTGGCGCGCTCCTGCAGTAGCAACCGGTCCGACTGCGGAACTCGTGATAGCACATCTTGGCACATATGAGCATTATATTATACTGGAGTCACTTCCTGGATCACCTATACCACCAATTCAAAATATTTCTAGCACAGCCATACAACTAGATAATCCTAGGAACATGCCTCCATGTATTTCAAGTAAAACAATCACATAACACCATAAAATATCCCCACCCAAATCCTTCATGAAACTAACCTAGTTAACTACTATAACTAATATAATGCCTACATGAATTCCAACCGCTCTAGGAAACAATTAGTTACCTTGGCCAACTGGAGGTGTGAAGCCAAGTGCCAACCGACTACCATTCTTCCTCTTGCGTAGGGACGTGCTCCAAATGTTCACCTCCTAGCAACTCAAACACGTACTTAGAAACTTAGGATTGACAATGGAATTTAGATGGGTATATTAGAGTACAATAGCTGTTTTTTTTAGAACAAATGGGATTCTTCTCACTATCTTTTTCACTCTCAAATGGCGTCAACAAAGGGGGAATAAAAACTGAATATTTCTGGCAGATTTTCAATAGCATAAAAGAAGTTAAAAGGGGGGGTTACAAAGACTAATGATGTGGTTTTAAGTTTAGTAATTATGGTGAATAACAAGAGATGTTACAAAGGGGTTACAATTCTCACGTAAAACTCATCAACTCCCTCTCCCTTTTAACATATTTTCGGCCAGTACAATGAGAAGAGTACGCGGGCCAAATTTCGTTACGGGTCCAAACACAACACCAATCGAGAAAATGTAAAACGTAGCTTAAACGCATAATTTAACAACTATAACAAAATATAAATTTTAGTCAAATAATATATATATATATATATATATATACATATATATATATACATATATACATATATATATATACATATATACATATATATATATATATACATATATATATATATATATAAGATATTTATAAAGTTAAAAATATATATAACAATATAATATTTTAAGAAGTAAAATACTCTTATTTTAACGAAACATAATAAGTAAGGGAAAATAAGGCGAAAAATTAGGAGCGAAATTTCAGAGTGTTACACTGATAAAAGTTAATGATTTTTTAATCTTTTGTGTTAAATAAAATCTTATCTTTATCTATTTCATGATTTATCTCCAGTAATTTGTTATGAAAATAATTTCAATTTTGTTGGACCGGAATTTGAAATATATTACTTGAGTTTGTTACCTGATTTCATCAAAGGATATTTAAATAAAATCTAATTTTAGGTTTTGAAAAAGAAGTTACTTTATTTTAGGAAAAAGGTAAGTAATGAGTTACTTAGAGATAAGTAGGGTTTACTCGTGTAAGCTTACTAATCTATAAATAACTCATTTACGAATCATTATAAGCATCACTGATTACAAGTTTAAGAGAGCAAGCATTTTTCATAGTGTCAGTGTCATTAACTATTTTCATACTTATTAATTTTCCTAGTTTTGTTTTGAGTTTCTCTTAGTGTTTATTCATTGATTGTAATTGAGTTTGGGGTTGGGATTTTGAGTGAAATCCTATTTTAAAGAGAGGAATTTAAGTGAATTCAAGAAAGAGAGAATCAACAGTTGAGGGACTGTTGTGCGATTAATATTCATAGTGGAACGAGAGAAGGAACTCTAGAGAAATAGGTTGTCCTAAGTTGTTGACCTATTATTAGTGGAAAAGTTTTGTTTAAAATCCCTTGGGGTCGAGCTTTATACTTCCTATAAGGTTTAGGAAGGTTTTCCTCATTAAATCTCTTGTCTCTTTACTTCAGTTTTCTCATTGTTCTTTATATTCCGCGAAAATGCCTCATTGTTCCCAACAATATAATTCACCCCCTCTTGTATTGTTCCTACTTAAATAACAATTAGTATCAGAGTCGGTGCTCTCAAAATAAGCTGGTAACGCTGATGAGTAAGATTCTGGTTAGGATCAATGAATACAACTGAAAAACTTTAAGAAGGGTATTCCACCCAAAGGCCTCCGATGTTAAATGGAAAGTTCTATATCTACTGGAAAAATCGAATGGAAATCTTCATCAAAGCCGAGAATTATCATGTATGGAGAGTCATTGAAGTTGGAGACTGTGAAGTCACAACTACAAATGACAAAAACGAGGTAGTTCCCAAACCTATGTCTGAGTTTGACAAAGATGATTTCATTAAAGTAGAAATAAATGCTCTTGCTGTAAAATTATTGCATTGTTGTAACACCCCGACAATTCTCTCTTTTCTAAACCACCTGTTTAATATAAAACATAGAGAATTATCAAAGTATTATCGCCCGTGTGAAAACGTATCGGCTTATTCAGTATTTTGCAGCGAAAAACATAATAAATAAACTTTAGAAATAACTTAGTCAACCACCAAGTCAACTGTAAAAGTCAAACCAATAAAAGTAAAAGTCAACCTCAAAAGTCAAAGTCAATGGCAATAATCAAAGTCAACTACGAAAAGCATTAAGTCAAAGTATGATAAATAATCTACACAAGGTCTCCAATCCCGAACCCATGATGCATCATCTTCAAACCTGTAAATGACGATGCATTATTGATCCCTAAGACTGCTCAACATAAGGGTCATCACAGGATCAATAAGGCATAACCATGATCAACATACACACACAAAGCACGTCATCAGCAAAGCTCTGTACTACATAATCAATAGATAAACAATCCTAACATGATACTAATTAATAATAATCAGGAATAAATAATCATACAACAACATAGCAATCTACTTTTACTGAACTAAACTCCACAACCAATTAATATTAACTTAGATGGAATAGTCAATGGAACGAGTTGTCTAACCAAAACTAGCCTTCAATTTAGAAGATGAAATACGGGCGCGACTTCGTATTCCCATGACCTACGATATCGATGAACCTTTAGAATAAAAATAGGACACGGTGATCAATCCGGTCCCAAGAAAATCCATGGGCTACCACCATGTACTCCAACTCATACTTGTCCAACACTTCAGACGTGCACAAATCTAAAGCTATTGCTATCCACGTTTTACTTTACATGATTAATACATTTATTCACTTGTTATGACTCACAAGCAATACAAATAATATAATCATCAAACAATCATAAACTTCCATTTTTATCTTAGGATTAGATAAGTGATCAACAACAACTTAACAATCCAAGATTAATTCCGACCTTTAATCCATAACCTTCCTTTACTTGTTGAACCAAGTCAACAACCAACCAACATTTCAAATGTATAAAATATATCAACTTACCAAATAAGGCCCTCGGTCCTGATAAAGTAGTTAAATAATAAAAAGGGAACAACATGATTCAATCATGATCCAAACCAACATAAATATTAATCCCTCATGTGAATTAATAAAATAAAGTTCCCAAATCTCATATGCTTGCATCAATCTTCCATACGAACATAATAATAATATCATAACTAACATGTTTCACACAACGACACAAAACATGCAAATCCAATTTTAATAGAAATCACGTATGAACTAAAAATAGTTCCCTATACATGATACTATATTCATTCTCATCCTTAGGACATGATACTAGTCCAATCAACACATAGGTATGTACGTACCTTGTGTAGACAAATCGAGCGGCCACTTTCACAATCTTAAAAGTCGGCTAAAGAGAAATCTCCGCCTAAAACAACCAATATAAATCCATGATCAGTCTCTTATGAATTTACAGCAATAATAAAATACTTTAAACCCTTCTTAAAAGTGTTTAAAAACTTTTCCCATCATTAAAACTTGATTATTAAGACCTCGTAGTATAGTACTACTACACTGGTTATTAAAACTCTCTAAAACCCATGTTTAAATCATAAAAACTCCATCAACAATACTCTTTCCAAATTTCCAGCAACATATATCATACTAAAACTCTTTTTAAACATATTTAAACATGCTTATAATCATAAGAAAACCCAAAACCATATACTATAATATGTTACTATGATTTTCCAACCTTTAAAACCCTAAAAATCGATGCTTTGATATTTTTAAACCCTATTTTAACATAACAAGTAAATCTAAAATTTTATTTCTTCAATACATAATTTATATAATCTTAGATTCAAAATCAAATCACCAAATCACAACTTTTAAACATAAACTTATTAAAACAAACCCTAAAAATATGAACTTTGCATTAAAATAAAACTCGAGAAGGAAGAAATAACAACCAAACAAAGAGGATGGAAGAAAGTCGGTGGCAAGGAGGGAGGAGGGCGGCGGTGCACCGGCTGCTGCTGCCGGTTGGTGGTGGCGTTAGTGGCTGCTGCCGCGGCTGGCCGAAACCGGAGGAGGAGGGAGGAACCGAGAGAAAATGAAATAGAAGAAAAA
The DNA here is from genome assembly GCA_947646795.1 of Beta lomatogona. NCBI lineage: Eukaryota > Viridiplantae > Streptophyta > Magnoliopsida > Caryophyllales > Amaranthaceae > Beta > Beta lomatogona. The sequence continues at coordinate 562,766 of CANSNZ010001472.1, forward strand.
GAGGAGAGAGGGCCGAAAATTTTGGGGGAGTAAGAGAGAGAAAAAAATGTGTTTAATGTGTGGGAATTTGGGGTTTTGGGGGATTTATATAGGTTCCCCTTTTGGGCTTAGGAAAAGATAATTGTGCTCAAACTAGTATTTAATAATATATGAGTTGGGTGGTTGGGTTCCTCATGCCCAATTTAAAATTCTTTTCACAACCCAAATGTGTTTTAAGCTTTTAAAATATTTTTCAAAGCATGACTAAATAAAATGTTTGACTTCCTTTAAATCATTAATTAATTTCTTTGACTTTCAAATAGTCAACTCTTCAAGAATTAAATCGTTTAAATGCTATAATGTTCTAAAATATATATAAATATACATTAAAATATATTTATAAAATTCATAAATTTACGGGGGATTATAGTCTAACTCACACATTTTCAAAAATCTTGAGTCAACCTTAATTTGGAAAATACTTGTTTCACACATGTGCACACTTTTACCAACTTTAAAACCACTTGTGTTACTCATGAACACACTTTTCTATGCGCAGAATCTATTTATTTTGCACCAACATGTGCAAATCGCCAAAATAAGCATAAAAATGCCATAAAATAAGGTAAAAAGCGCGAAATTCTATCGCATTCTACCCCTTTAAAGAAAACGAATTATGCCCTCGTAACTCACCTCAAGGAATAAATTTGGACTTCTTTTTATCTTCGGCTTCCCATGTTGCCTCTTCAGACTCATGGTTAGACCAAAGCACTTTAACGATATTCACGTCCTTATTGCGTGTACTACGCACCTTCTTATCAAGAATTCTCACTAGTCTTTCGTCATACATGAGGCTACTATCGATTTGGATTCTCTCAGGCTCCAAAATGTGACGTTCATCAGGAATATATCTCTTGAGTTGGGAAATATGAAACATATCATGCATTTTCTGAAATTCCATTGGCAACGCCAACTTATAAGCTGCCTTCCCAATCCTTTGCAAAATCTCATATGGGCCAATATATTTAGCACTTAATTTTCGATTTTTCCCAAATCTCATCACTCCCTTAGTTGGGGATACTTTCAGAAACACTTTATCACCCATTGCAAATTCATCTTCTCTTCGCTTTAAATCAGCATAACTCTTCTGCCAATCTTGAGCAGCCTGAATTCTTGCCTGAATTAACTTGACATTCTTAACAGTCTCCTCGATGAATTCTGTCCCCAATACTATATTCTCACTAAAATCATTCCAGCAAATGGGACTTGGACACTTTCTTCCACACAATGCCTCAAAAGGAGCCATCTTGATGCTCGCATGATAACTATTATTATATGAAAACTCAATCAAATCTAATTGATCTTCCCAACTACCCTGAAAGTCAATAGCGCACGCTCTCAACATATCTTCCATAGTCTGGTTAGTCCTTTCAGTCTGACCATCGGTCGCAGGGTGAAAATCGGTGCTCATCTTCAATGTTGTTCTAAAATTCCACTGGACCTTTTGCCTCATACGGTAATTAGCCTTATACGGTTTCAACTGACGCGACGCATACACCATCACCTTCCCATTTTGCTGCAAAACACACCCCAAACCATTCATTGAAGCATCACTATACGCCTCAAATCCTTCATTTCCATCAGGCAGGGTCAAAAAGGGTGCAGAGGTTAAACGCTCCTTCAAAATCTAGAAAGCTTCCTCACACTTCTCACTCCACTCAAATTTATATTCTTTCTTCATTAAATTTGTCATTGGCCTTGCTATCTTTGAGAAATCTCTCACAAATCTCCTATAATAGCCAGCTAAACTTAGAAAACTTCTGATAGCTGACACATTCTTTGGAGTAGGCCACTCGCTAACAGCTTGAATCTTAGCAGGATCTACAGAGACTCATTCCTTTGACATATAATGACCCAAAAATGCTACTTTCTCCAAACGAAACTCACACTTAGAGAACTTGGCATACAATTGATTCTTCCTAAGCGTCTCTAATATGATCCTCAAGTGCTCATCATGCTCTTCTTCATTCTTTGAATAGATCAAAATATCATCAATGAATACCACAGCGAACTTATCTAAGAACTCATGGAAAATCCTATTCATCAAATCCATAAATATGGCAGGAGCATTGGTCAATCCGAACGGCATCATAGTGAACTCATAGTGACCATAACGTGTCCTAAACGCGGTCTTAGGTATATCCTTATTAGCTACCCTCAACTGGTGATACCCCTAACGCAAATCAATCTTTGAAAACATACTTGCTCCATTCAACTAATCAAATATGTCATCTATCCTAGGCAAATGATACTTGTTCTTAATAGTCACATTGTTTAACTCCCTATAGTCAATGCATAATCTGATACTCCCATCTTTCTTCTTCACAAACAACACAGGAGCTCCCCAAGGTGACGCATTAGGCCTAATATAACCCTTATCCAATAGCTTTTGCAACTGATTCTTCAAGTCACTCATCTCAGGAGGTGCCATTTTATAACGTGCTTTAGAAATAGGTGCAGTACCAGGAACTAAGTCTATGGTGATTTAACGGCTCTTGCAGGCGGCATACTCGAAATTTCACTTGGAAACACATCCATAAACTCATTCAAAATTGGAACTTCCTCGATCTTCAATCCAACCTCTTTACTCACATCTCGCACACTACAGAAGAATAGCTCACACCTCTTCTTCATCAACTTCTTCACTTGCGTAGCAGAAATAACCCCAAAGCTCTTAGACTTCCCAAAACGACGATACGAAGTCAACTTCCCCAAAGGGTTTCTCAACACTACTTTCTGAGCTTCACAGTCAATTTTGGCCTTGTAAAAACCTAACCAATTCATCCCCAGAATAACATCTTGGTCTCCCAGATTGAATTCTATTAAATCAGAAGAAAATATACAATCTCCTATCTTCAAAGGCAAATCTTTAAACAATTTGGTGCACCTTATGACTGCACGAGTAGGTATACTAATAGGCAAATCAATTACTTCAAAATCTACCAACCCCATACTCTTAATGACAGACGACGAAACAAACGAATAAGTCGCCCCCGAATCAAACAACGCTTTAACAAGAACGGAGTTAATAGAAAAAGTACCAGAAACTATGTCGGCAGATCGATCAGCTTCTTCGCGACTCATCACGAACAGTTTATCCGGAGCCTTATTCTGGTTGCTGTTCTCACTAGCAGGCTTATTATAGCTTCCTTGGTTGTTCTGCGCCCCTAAAGGCTTCGAACCTTGGTTTCCTGACTGATTGAACCCATACCTCACCAGGTTACCACTCGCATTACCATTTTGCTCTCTCTTTTGCTTGGTGAAGCACTCATACTCCCTATGGCCCTTCTTCTGGCAGTAGTTACAGGTTACTAGGTCTCCCTTACAATCTCTACTCGGGTGGTTCTTACTGCACTTCTTATAATGGTAAACCATCTCAGACTGGTTCGTATTATTGTAGCCCTGACCATTTCTCCCTTGGAAATTCCCATTCCTATTTCTGTTCTTCTTAAAGTTACCCTGATTTCCTCTAGCATTGAAATCCTTTCTCTTCTCACCCACTACAACATTCTTTTTATCACGCTTTGACTGAAGACCATAAATATGGGCGGCTCTTCCATACACAACATCTAAGGATGCAAAAGTCTCACCACCTCACCCCAATCGGATTTCCTCAGTCAAACCTTGCTCAAATCCTTGAGCCTTTAACTCCTCAGTGGCTACTACTCAGGTGCAAACCTCGATAGTGCTATGAACTTACTATAGTACTTAGAGATGGTCATTGTCCCCATCCTAAGGTTTATAAACTCCTGAGCCTTCTGTTTCCTCTTAAAAGTAGGGTAAAACTTCCCTCTTAAAGCAGTAACAAATGAATCCCAATTAAGTCCCTCAACAACACTTAGTCTAGCCCCATTTTCTCTCCACCACAAATCAGCCTCATCTTTCAAATACAGTACAGCTTGACCTACTCTTATACCCTCAGGACAATTCACAGCCCCAAAAATCTTTTCAAATTCCCTAACCCAATTCTCGAAGAAGGTAGGATCAGCCTACCCCTTAAAATATGGTGGTTTAATATTGGCTAGCCTCTCAAACATGTCCCCAACAGAATAGGGACGCTCAATCCTTTCGCGAGTCAAATTTTCCTCCAATAGGCGAATAGCATAAGCTAAATCATTATTGTTGTTAGCCATTCTACTGCGCGACCAGAAATTAACGTAGCTCTACTTTAGGTTTCGATACATAACGTACATGCCATTCTTCCATGAAGGCAACATTTGATTTAACCATAGATCGCATCAACAAACAATCTCTCATGAAGTTATAATAATACCACATAATAAATCATCATGGAACATATAATCATTCATGAAAATATTTTCATCAAGAATAACACGTGTGAGGATCCATAAAAAAATTTCAATCATAACAAATAAATAAAATATTTCCATTCACGTGCCAAAATAAATTCTTGCTCACATGGGTAACTAAATATTTGCTTTTTATTCCTCAAAAGATGCTAATAGGAATTCTTCCAAAATATAATACTGAAATCTTCCTAAACAAAATAAAGGTACTAAGAAATAAATTTAAACCATTGCTTGACTAATTATCCAACATTTATTCTCAACGCATAAATACATAAACTCAGGTGAAACATTATCGGTCTTATCCTTAGATTCCTTGTACTTTCCTGGAGTGAAAACTTCATCTTCAAAATCTGCAATGTCCTCAGTATTATAGTAGACATATCTTCTAAATCTCGTAGATCTTCGTATCTTCTGAGGTTGAGGCTCATCCTCTTCTGACTCAGAATCACTCTCGGGTCTCAAAACGGCATGGTAGATGTCCATCCTGGTCTGTCCTCTAGCATCGTCAAACTCCTGAATGACCTCATCATCACTATCAAACATGCCTACCCTCAACACATGACACATAATGATCTCTAAGCTAGTGTAGCTATCACTGCCAGACTCATATCCTCCATCATCCTCATCATCACTCAACACAGTCGGGTTGAAGTAACTCCCTACTCTAGTAGCTCCTCTATCAGACATAGCTAGAGATCCTATAACAAATAAATATAACTTCTATACGCAATTGGTACTCTCACTTAGCGTATGATCCCAACAATAACCAATTAGCAATAATAACAACAATATAAAGCATAGGACAAACATAAACAGTTAGCAGGGAAGAAAATATAATCATGCTGAACTAACTATTTGATGCAGACATATAATATTTCTATCCTATATGCCCTTCCTATACTACCCATCTCTCTCAATAAAAAAAATTCAAAATAAACTAGAAGTGAGATAAGTGATCAATCCGGTCCCAAGAAAAGCTATGGGCTACCACCATGTACTCCAGCTCATACTTGTCTAGTACTTCATACGTGCACAAGTCTAAAGCTATTGCTAGCCACGTTTCACTTTACATGATTAATACATTTATTCACTTGTTATGACTCGCAAGCAATACAAATAATATAATCATCAAACAATCATAAACTTTCATTTTTATCTTAGGATTAGATAAGTGATCAACAACAACTTAACAATCCAAGATTAATTCCGACCTTAATTCATAACCTTCTCTTACTTGTTGATCCAAGTCAACAACCAACCAACCTTTCAAAGGTATAAAATATATCAACTTACCAAATAAGGCCCTCGGACCTCATAAAGTAGTTAAATAATAAAAAGGGAACAACATGATTCAATCATGATCCAAACCAACATAAATATTAATCTCTCATGTGAATTAATAAAATAAAGTTCCCAAATCCCATATGCTTGCATCAATCTTCCATACGAACATTATAATAATATCATAACCAACATGTTTCACACAACGACACAAAACATGCAAATCCAACATAAAAGAAATCACGTATGAACTAAAAATAGTTCCCTATACATGATACTACATCCATTCTCATCCTTAGGACATGATACTAGTCCAATCAACACATAGGTGTGTACGTACCTTGTGTAGACGAATAACAAGCTTTCAATTCTCTATTTCTTAAGAATTTGTGTGCTTGGGAGTCCCTGATGATTAAATTAAATAAACCAAGATTTTACCATGACTGTAATTTTAGAGAGCCGCGAAAGCGAAAGTCTATGGGGCCACTTCTGTAACTGGATGACTAGCACTGAAAACCGTCTTTACATTGGATGAGAGCGGCCACTTTCACAATCTTAAAAGTCGCCTAAAGAGAAATCTCCGCCTAAAACAACCAATATAAATCCATAATCAATCTCTTATGAATTTACAGCAATAATAAAATACTTTAAACCCTTCTTAAAAGTGTTCAAAAACTTTTCCCATCATTAAAACTTGATTATTAAAACCTCCTAGTATAGTACTACTACACTAGTTGTTAAAGCTCTCAAAAACCCATGTTTAAATCATAAAAACTCCATCAACAATACTCTTTCCAAATTTCCAGCAACATATATCATACTAGAACTCTTTTTAAACATATTTAAACATGCTTATAATCATAAGAAAACCCAAAACCATATACTATAATATGTTACTATGATTTTTCAACCTTTAAAACCCTAAAAATCCATGGTTTGATATTTTTAAACCCTATTTTAACATAACAAGTAAATATGAAATTTTATTTCTTCAATACATAATTTATATAATCTTAGATTCATAATCAAATCACTAAATCACAACTTTTAAACATAAACTTATTAAAATAAACCCTAAAAATATGAACTTTGCATTAAAATAAAACTTGAGGAGGAAGAAATAACAACCAAACAAAGAGGGAAGAAAGTCGGCGGCAAGGAGGGAGGAAGGCGGCGGTGCGCCGGCTACTTCTGCTGGTTGGTGGTGGCGTTGGTGGCTACTACCGCGGCTGGCCGAAACCGAAGGAGGAGGGAGGAACCAAGAGAAAAAGAAAGAGAGGAAAAAGAGGAAAGAGGGTCGAAAATTTTGGGGGAGGAAGAGAGAGAAAATAATTGTGTTTAGTGTGTGGGAATTTGGGTTTTTGGGGGATTTATATAGGTTCCCCATTTGGGCTTAGGAAAAGATGATTGGGCTCAAACTAGTATTTAATGATTTATGAGTTGGGTGGTTGGGTTCCTCATTCCCAATTGAATATTCTTTTCACAACCCAAATGTGTTTTAAGCTTTTCAAATATTTTTCAAAGCATGACTCAATAAAACTTTTGTCTTCCTTTAAATCATTAAATAATTTCTTTGACTTTCAAATAGTCAACTCTTCAAGAATT